>CAEGAE010000007.1:0-68162 GCA_903067095.1 Girardinus metallicus
TATATATATATACATTACATTGTTATGTAATGTATATATATGCATTACATTGTTCACTGGTTCTAAGATTTAGGGTTTGTACATTTAAGTTGAGTAACTTTTTGTTTATCTGATCAATGGGTTTTGAAAGCTGGGCAACGAGGCCAGCGCAAGCTCAAGATGAAAGTGTCACGGAGAGCGACAACAAAAGAGACACTGAGAGACATGTGTTTGGGTGTGTGCGGGCGTGGGTGTGTGTGTGTGTGAGGCCACGGAGAGTGTGCACAAAAACCCGAACTGCACCTGACCCCACACATACACAACCAAAGGCGCGCATGACGCATTCTCAATATGCATCATGCTCAAAAACAAAGCAGTGCGCCTGACCCACACATAACCACGTCACATACACGTGATGCACACGACACACAGAAACAACAATGTTGTGTTACGCACCTGACAGTCAGTTCCTGATTGGCCTAGTTCAATGCACACAGCGCAAAAATCAGCACATCTGACAGCAAAAGAAAAACAATATGCAACAGGTGCAACGCTTGAATAAATACTGATAGACATCGTGATTTATTTTTTCTTTTTTATATCTCAAATATATTGAGAGATTGCCAAAATGATGACAGAAATATTACGCAGTCTAAGAAAATGAACATGATAAGAAATCTTAAGTAGCACGCAGTCACCAGCTTAGTCACTAAATCCTGCAACATACAACTCTCTAAGGTGTATTTATCAGTCCATATTGTGCACTCTGTCCATTGATTTCTGCACAGACGCCTTTGGTACCTTGATCGTGCAGTGAGGAGAGTATCATGAAGCAATGATAAGGAGATAGGAAGCTGTGAATATGAACATGAATAATGCATAGGACTGTTTGGGTGGCTTGCAGCTGCACTTAAGTGTACTGTTTTAAATGTGAGCCCGACTGCTCCTGCAGACTTTCTCATGCTGTGTTATGTGAGGTGAATAAAGCTCAATGATATTTGGCACTCAAGTCCTGTAGAGAAGCCTGGTTTGTTAAGAGGAAAAAGGAGATTGTGTGAAATGGCATACAGTAGACCAAAATAAATACAAAGGTGAGGGAATGTTTTTGGAATTGCCTAGTGGCAATTAAAGGATGGAGTCAAGGCTAGTTCTTCCAAGACAAATACCGAGACAAAGACAAGACGGAATCAGAATGTTTAGTACAAAACGTTATTGACCCAGAATCCCAGCAAAATTGGATTAAGTTGTTTTGACTTGCTTTTTTGAAGCATCTGATCAGACGTCAGGGTCGCTATAGAAACTCCCAAGTCCCGCCCAAAAAGTGTGTGCCACCACCGCTTTAAGTTCCTATCCAAATGATGACATCTGATAAACAGGGATGGCTTGAACAGTCACAGATCTTCTTACATCAGTTCGAGTCTTTCACATTTCTTACATCAGTATTTAGAAAAAATAATCTGACAGGTATCATGTACATTCTCTCTGTCTGCCTGTCCAGCCCTGTATTGGTGTCTTTCATGTATGTTTCCTCTGAATTTCACTATTATGCACACAGATCAATGGGACAAGACTGTTAAGAGCACAAACTCAGGGGAGATGGTATTGATTTAAAACCACATTATGAGTACCTGGGACTTTTTTTTTTTTTGTTGCAGAATATGCACATATCTACCTATTTGTGCTCACTTGCATCAGTTTGTTTTCTTCATCAGCGAATGTTCTTCTACCAAGGGTGGTTTCAAAATAATGAACAGATGGTGGAATTTTAGTTTCCGAGCTATGCTATATCAAAAATGAACAGAAAACAGACATAGGACTCAGATGCAATCCTATCAGGGCACTGGACATCCACATTAACCAGGCGACTTAGCAGTGCTTTTAAATATAAAGGTAACCAAAAACACCAGCATAAATTTTCTGTGGAAAAAAAAAATTACATTGAAAAGGACACTAAAAATACCAAGCAAAAATTTTTATTCAGTCATTTTCTTTTGGTCTTAAGTTCAGCGCTTTCAATTACAACAAAGTTCATTGAAAAACTTTGTCGTAAACCGAAATGTATGTATTTACAACCTCATATTGCTGGTGTAGAACTTAGAGAAGGTTGATATAAATTGCACGAAAGTATGGGTCTCCAAAGTATCGACTTTGCATTTCTAAAAAGAATTTAAAACTATTTAGAATTTTACCATTGTATACCTGAGCATGTAGCGGTGTAGGCCTATCACACCAAATTTCAATTAATTACACTGAAATTTTTGACTCTGTGACAAAATGTAGATGAAAATTAACAAAAAAAAAATCCAAATATTTGTAATATTTTACTTGACATTTAAATTTCACTTCATTATTTTAATCTTTCTTTTTTTTTTTTTTTCCAAAAATGCTAGTAGGTTAGGTATTGGACAGATTTGTGTTATTTATACACAAATAACCTCACAACTGTTGTTTCCTACATTCCCCACAACAGTAACTCTTGCCAAAACTCATTTGGCAACAGTCTGATGCCATCTCTGTAATAATGAAGGTCTCTTTGTGCCAGGAAAAAAAAGAAAGAGAAGCAATAAAACTTTATGAAATATGTTGAAAGGTGAGACCAAGTGCACCCTTCTCTCTATGTGCAAACACTGCACTATGAATAGGTTGGTAAGATGCATATGCGGTGTAGCCACCTGTCGAGGTGTCATTTGCTGAATACAAATGCTCCATCTGAATAAAACAGCAATTTTAAATTCAAGGCAACATGATGGTCTGGCCTGGGGCATTTCTATATTGTACCGAATCCGCTCTTAAATCGGGTAGCTAATATAGCATGCTTATTACTCCAAAATGTGGTTGCCACCAGAGTTAAGGGTTATGACAAAGCCTTCTTATATAAAGCAGTCACACAGTTGTTTTTTTTTTTTTTTTTAAGTGATTTCTCCTTTCAAGAATGAGGACTATATATAAATGAAGTGGTCCGTCTATAATTAGATTCCAGAATATAGTGTTTACTCACTGGATAAGATGAGGTTTTCTGCATCTTTCAGTAAAATATAGAAAATGTAGGTCATATGTCACTAGATTCTTAACTTCTGCATGTCTGACTTTAATAATAATGTCGGTGCAGTTTACTTACTATGGGCATAATAACCAATAATAAAAAAGTTAATATTTCTTATAAAATGAACAAAAAAAAAATATTTAAAGAACTCAATAATCGATAGTTCCAAACATTTTTATTTTGAAAACTTCACATTACAGCACAGGAAGTGGTGCCAAACATCACTTCCTGCTGTACTTTCAGAACTGCTTTTGTGTGTGTATGTGAGTGTGTTTTTTGTCCTTTTTTCTATTGATATAAATACTAAAGTACTATCTATTATTAAAACACTATAAGAAGAAGTGTTTTTTATGTAACTTACGAGACACATAAACAAAGCAATTTGAAATACAAATAGCGAAATGGAATAAAGGCTCCTTACAAAACAAGAAATTTTGATTTTATTGCTGACAATCCTGAAATTTCAGTGTTATTTCTCTGTGGAACAATATTTTTGGACCACCACATACTTATTAGAAAACTAATTTAAGGTGTAACTGACATTATTTTTCTTTTTTGAGTTGGGGTGCATGTGTGTGGGGGTGGGTGTGTGTGTGTGTGTTTGACTTGTTTTGTCTTCCTATAGCTGCACCACCTTGGGCAGAAAGCCATATCACCAATATGGCCGCACCATATGACATTTAAAATGTTTGCTGTCTTCGGCCTAACTAATAAATGCCATTAATTTTTGGCCAGTAAGTGGAAAAACAAAGTCCATTCATTCCAGAAGCAACAAATGACCGAGTTCAGTAAAATATAGATTATCCAATCAATATTGCAAAGCACACTGGAGGATGCACTGCATCTCTCAAAAAGGAAAAAAAAACAAACAAACAAAATAAAAAAACATGCTGCCTCCTGACTGAAGAAAATCAATGATTTGGTGTTTTTTTGACCTGTTCTCATCTTTTATTGTCCTCATTCCTCATGTCAACCAGAAGGCTTGTTCCTATTCAAATGTCCCCCCTGTACTGAGGCAGCTGCACTATGATTCAATTATGAGTCAGCCTCTGTAACCTAAACTCCTTCAAACGGGTGGCAAGGGCAACGACTGCATAGCTGAATAGACATTTATTAATAATACACGTCCACATGTCTTTGTAAATGAAGTATACATGACACAGTTCCATGGAGTGATTACATGTTTTCTACTAAAATTCATAATGTACTCATCCACAGCCAACCTCCATAGAACTGTTGATATATGTCAAAGTAACTGTCTTTGATCTTTAACACACCCTTGTGTTGTCTTGCTGATCAAAAGTGACCCACTAGCATGTTTAGCTGTAGAAAAAATACCCTAAATGATCTTTTTCTGACTTGAAATTTTTTTCATTGTCCTAAATGGACCCCATCATTAGAAAAAGTGACATTTTGTTTATATTTTTGTTTATATTCACAACCAGGGTACAAGAATTGTCTTATGGGTCATTTTTGACCCATGAATTGTAAAAGCATTTAAAAACCAGAAAAAGAGTTCAAAGGTCACACACAAACTGTTAGTGTAAGTGTTGACTTATACATACACACACACGCACACACACACACACACGCCTACGCACGCGCACACACACGTTTGTCTCACTGTCTTTGTGGAGACTTTCCATTGACTTCCAGCCTAACCCCGACCAAAACTCAATTCACACCTTGGACCTAAACCCCTCATCCCAAAACAGCATTTCTCCCCACAATGTAATATGTGCCAGGAAAGTGGTTCCCACAATGCATCAAATACAGAATACACACCTACACACAACAGGCTTCTAGTGGCTTTGATGAACCAGTGATGCACTGCACACCCCTTTAAACCAAAGACCTCACTAAACCCACCCAATCGCTGAAGCATCCCCCCAAATGGGATGCGCGAAACCCCCTCAAAAAGGCAAAAAACAACATCTAGCCTACTAGAGACTAAACAAAAAATAAAAAATAAAGAGAGAAAGTAGTCTTAGTTACTGACATACTCTCCTGGGAAAATGATGTAAATATAACGATATGTAGAAAATGCACCATCTATAGAATAACTGGCTTTATAGAAACATGAAATATCTTATAAATTATGAAAAACTAATATGCAATCAGTCATACAAAGACCAGCTGGGTTGAATCAACAAGAACCAAAAAGATAAATACATTTCAAGAGTGGGAGTTATATCCACAGTGTATCCACAAAATTCTCAAAAGGCACTGTTGAGAATAATAATGTAATAAATAATAATTGTATTGTACAGAGTATTACAGTTCCCAAACAAAATGTTATCCCATTACTGGGCAGCGGCACCTCCCGAATTAAACTGTGGCCGGATCTACCACATTTTAATGTTTTTATCAACAAAGTCTGCAGCAAGGGCTGGGTCCTTGAATTTGCCCGTTGGGAAGAGTGACCCGTAATATTGCAAGGAAAAGAAGCCCAAACTTGATTCCGGGGCAAGAATGGAGTTCCTTCTTCACTTTCATAAACGATACGCGTTTTTTTTTTTGCAACTGAGGTTGAATAATTGGGGAAAATGAACACACGTTTTCCTTCATAGAGTAAGGGAGATGACTCGCGAGCCTTCCATAGAATCTTATTCCGTTCTATAAACAGGGTGACACGGACAACGACACAGGGGGATCCACCAATACAGGTGGATCCCCCTGTATTGGCTTGGCCCGCAATGTGCGATGAACCCGGTCAAGGGCGGGCTTAGCATCAAGGCCGAGCAGATCCTGAAGCAATGTTGATATAAACTTTGTTGGTTGTTGACCTTCGGATCCCTCCGTTACACCCACAAGGCGGATATTGTTTATTCTGGAGCGACCCTCCATGTCTTCATACTTTAATGAGTTGATTTGCACATACTGTTCATGGGATCTTCAGCATAAGATGTTGAACATCTTATGTTGAACATATTCTTGAACATATTCTTGTGAAGATGTTCAGCGTAGGAGAGTCTTCATATGGTGAAGAACATCTTCATGCTATTAAGATTTTCTTGAACATGTTGTGTTTAACGTGGGATGTTAAGCATAGCGTTTAGCGTTATGCTTTGATTTTGAATGCCATGGAAACTCATGTCATTTTCATTCAAAAATATTATAAAAAAAACATAAGAACAGCATAATTATGTCCACCAAATGTACTATATTTGTATTCCATATTTTACACGGCCATAAAAGGGTTATGATAATTCTCACTAAGGTATCATTCCCACCAGACACACAGAGCAGCACACCTCTGAGCAATCCATTTTTCACATTTGTTTTATTGCCACACAGCACTTTGTCTGCATATCAGACTGAGAGCAGTTAAAAGGAAAACACGCACACAAAATTAATCGTTTTCACTGATCATTGTGAGCTAATTGTAGCGCTGATGTTAGCTTTTTTTTTTTTTTTTTCTTTACTGTACATAGCTTCATGTAAAATATATGTTACAAGTCTTGTCCTCCACCTTTTTTCACTAAATGCAATGCCAGAGATTCTCTATCAAAGTGTCAAATACTCTTGTATTCAAACTTCCCTTGGTTCCACAGAATCAAGTCATGTGCAGTTTGGAGATGTTCGTACTTCTTTCTGATGCTTTTTTTTAAGTGTAATGATTCTGGGCATGGATTTTTTTTTTTCCCCCCGTTTCTGTCCATTTGTTTTTTTTTTTTTCTTGCACTATAAAGTTCCAGTTTTTTTTGTTTTGTTTTTACTACTGACATCCCAACATTTTTATGTTTCAGCCAAGGATATGGCAGTACTTACAGCAGCAGTGGTGCTACAAGTTACAGTAAATGATGCTACTTGGAACACCATCATTGTGAATAATATAAGGTTTTGCGAAAGCATGAGATCAGTATGCATGGTCCGAACTCAAATTCTCCTTTGACGTTCTTCAGTCAGGAAACCTACAACTGCTGGTCTAGGCTACATGTAGGATCCAGATAGGCTTCCAACTTTGAGCTCAAACCTAGAATACACATCCCAGAAGATCCTTCAGAGATCATCCACATTTGGGTTATTTTAAACCTTTTGGTGCAGTGCTAATTATGAACATGTATTTTGTCTTTTGATTAAAAATATTCCACTTTCACTGTCTTCTTCCACAACATCCTTCCCAACCCAGTTGCCTCTCTCCCCCCAAAAAATTTCAGCTTCTCCCTTTTTGCTCTGCACTCAGTTCCAAATCTCAGTCTCATATTGGAGTCTTTTCTGGACAATCAGACTGAGAACTCACAAGAAATTGCACAAACAACATCTCTGATCCTGTCCATTTAATGACGTTTCCCTCCCCGGTGCAAGGAGTGCTTCTTTCTTTGATGTGTCTCTGACAGGTTTAGGGTCAAGCCAGATATGATGCATGTCTGGTTGTTTACTCCTACCATGAAAGATGGGCCCGGTCCTTTTAGAGTGGGACCTCATTACAGAAACATATTAGAAGTCCATGTAGAGCCAGGAGATGAAGGAACATGGAGAGAGGTGGGGAGGTATAATCCTAAAGTGCCAGCTGAGCACAGGGAAATTGGAAAGGGGGATACATGCTGAAAATGTGTATAAAATGAGGATGAGTTAGAATCTTTCTCTTTTTTTATTTATTTATTTCAAAAGAGAAATGTTAAGAACTGCAATCTGAAAACTACGGCTTCAATTCAGTTCTTCTGATCTCAGATAAAAGCGAAAAAGAGGGAGGAAAAGACAAAAAAAAGAAAGCCAGACTGATGAATAGATATAAAAAGTCGCCTTGGAGACCATGCTAATGATACCGCATTTGGTGTCGCGGAGATATAAAAACAAAAGCACGAAAACAAAAGCCAAAGTGCTGAACTTCAAAACAATTTAATTGGAAGTGCTGCATGCAACAAGTGTGTGGGCGGTGGGATTTACTGGCTGCTATCTCCCCCTCATTTCAACCCTTAGCCCCTTACTTCGTCACGGTTGTGTGTTGGTTCTGATCAGCCATTGTTCCTACAATTAGGAAGTCAACCCTTTTATATAGAGAGAAAATCTTTTCCGCGGCGTTCCGTCTCTCTTTTTCCGAGTCGGCAAGACGAGACGACGAGAAGGCGAGATGAATGGAAGGATTTCTGCGGGGAATCTGTTGCAAGCCAACAGGGCACAAAGAAGCCACGGTCTCCGTGGAGTTTCTCGCGCTCTGCATACAGCATGAGGTAAAATGAACATTACAGTACTTATTGCAGGCAGTCTCTGCTGCAGGAGCGGCAGGTGCACGTCGAGACTGTAATGTTTCTTCAACTAATTAAATTATAAGACGGCATGCTGCAAGAAGAAAAGGATGCTTTCTCTGCGTGAGTTTTGTGAGGAATCCTCTTGAGAAAAGCCGCGAAGACACAGGTTTTCATTCGCAATAATAGCGCTTCTCCATCTTAAGTGTGTCATCGTCGAGACGAATGAACATGTCAGACAGTTTGAGGCCAATGCAAATGATTATTATTTTTTTTTTTGGTTTATCAACAGAAGATGTTTGCATATTTCTTGTATATTGACGCGCGTCTTGATATGTGCCGACAGGTGTTTTGATCTCCCGACTGCCTGCGTTGAGGTGTCATTTCTGTGAAACACGTGAAGCCCTATGGTGACTTTTAAGAACCGCAGCCTGCCACACCTCTGTGCAAATGTTATTCCCTTTCCTTGGCTGACCTTTTTCAAATCGGATTTAAAATCTCGGCGTTTCTTCTTTAAAGCGTGGGATAAATGGACGAGACCCAACTGTAGACTGTGATAGTGAATAATGAAAACATCTCAGACAGCAGCTGCTTATTATAACTTTGGTTATATGTTGCTTAATTGGAGAAAGTTAATTACTTAGGAGTACATTTGCCAAGCAGTACTCCCCTAAATAATTAACCTCATGTTCCCTTTTGTTACTTTTTAACAATAGATGCAAGGATGCAATGCAGCAATCTTATGTGAACAATCTTACGTTGGAAAATGTGTGGCCACCATTGACTCGTAGAATAATCACTCACTCACTCTAACTATTCAGAATCAAACATTTTTTATGAATACATTTATTCACTGGGTAGGATTTTAAGTGCTGACTAATATAGATACATACTGTTTCTGTGACAATCCTTTTAAAAATAAATGTGACTAAACCATGTTCTTTTATTACTTCACTTTGTGTAGCTTCCCTCTGGAGAATTTCAACAAAATGTGTCACCGTAGGATAATCAAA
The DNA here is from genome assembly GCA_903067095.1 of Girardinus metallicus. Lineage (NCBI taxonomy): Eukaryota > Metazoa > Chordata > Actinopteri > Cyprinodontiformes > Poeciliidae > Girardinus > Girardinus metallicus. The sequence goes on from CAEGAE010000007.1 coordinate 9,225, forward strand.
TCTCCATAGTAACCGTTTGACATCTATATGGCAGGTGGCTGTTTTTGATTGGTGCAATAAATGCACTGAATCCAGAAAGTATTCACAGAGCCTCAAATTTTCCACGTTTTGCGTTACAGCCTGCATTAAATACATTTTTCTTTCTTTCGAAATTCTACACATAGATACCTCATTAAGATATTATGGAGAAAAAAAAAAAAAAAAACTTTTAGCAAACTTTTTAACCAGAGAAAATAAGTCATATTTTTGGAAGTATTCACATTATTGTTTTTTTGTTTTTTTTTAATATGATGTCACTAGCTTAGTATGGGCAGTTTTGCCCTTTTTTTTTCTTTTTTGCAGTGCTTCTCCATTCTCTATCCATCAGGTTGTTTTATGTTTGACGTTCAAAGGCATTTGACAAAATATTAGTGGGGTTCGTATACATTTTCTTTCAAAGGAGTGACTTTAACACTCACACTACTGTGATGGAAAAAAATGAGACATTGATAAATAATTTCAAATCCAAGTGGAAAGGAAAGGAGAAAAATTAAATAGATGAAATACTCCAAATGTAAAAGTTCTCCCTCTCTTAAGCTCATATTTGGTTGAAGCATATTCTGATTAAATTCCAGCATTTTAATATTTTTTTGGGACACAACCAATCTTTTAGGATCTCTTTTGACATTTCCCCACTGCTGCAAGATGTCATTACCAGATATTGCCAAGCAGAATGTGAATGGCAGATTGAATGCAAACCTAAAATAATAAAAAAGTGCTTCAGCAAAGTATTAGATTAAGAGTGTGCATACTCGTACAACCAAATATTCATGATTTTCCATAAGCGTGTTTGCTTTGAATTTGAATATGTCACAGTAAAGGTAAGAAAATGTTCAATATATTTAACATTTTCAAATGTTTTTAAACATTAAGTGTAACATTTTACAAGGGAGTGCACACCTAAGAACTGAAACTGAATGCACTTTGTTTTTGCCATCACTGTTCGTCAAACGCCCACTTTGCTGTTACTGAATTATAACTTACATGATAAATCAAACTGAGTACCTTAGATAACTGAACCTCCCTGCAGCCTGACAGCAAATAGGCAACGGAACCGTTTCATTATAAATCATAATTGGATTACATAATAATCCGCTCAAGTGATTTTTCTGGATTATACAGCAATAAAGGGGTGAGAATCAGGAATGCAAAGCTTTGCTGCTATCTTTCCGGATAAATATGATTCATCCGATAGCTTGCGATTACATGATTTGACAGCACAATGCTTCACCTAAAACCAACATGATAGCGTTTCATTACCACAGCCTGAAATTGTTTTCTTTCTGGCCTTGTAAAAGTAAAAGAAATAAAATAAGTAAAAATAAAACCCTTAAAAACATCAAAGCATAACAACTGAATGGGTTGTGTTTAATGTATGGCTGTCAGTTTGTGGAAAGATCAAAACTCTGAACTCTGTGTTCACCTAACACGATTAACACAGAATGTCTCAAGAAGTCTATGTATATTACTTCCACTGCATTTAAGAAAACTAGAATTCACCTCAAGTTGATGTACGAATTTCCTATATCCAGATTGGATCTCATCATTATTACGTTTTGAATCCGAGGATGAAATCGGTCATTACGGCGACCCTGTAATGAAAACAGGCTTTAAACTAAAAGCTGATGGTATGAAAAAAGGCAACTCTTTTCTAATCAAATTGTCTTTGCTGGAGGAAGCACTTGTCTAACAGATGTAGACATATTCAATGTCATTACACTTCCTTCTCAAGTAAAGAAAAGTACAAAAAAATAAAACAGGTGTGTTTGGTGTATATTAAGCCAGATACCAAAATCTATTTTTTTTTATCTGTCTTCAATGTTAGAGTGGCTGAACAACCTCAGCAAGACGTAACAAGGACTAATAATAATTTAGGTCTGCCCCACCTCTTGCACTTTGAAAACCCCACAGCTGTGTAAGGATAGGCAGGTATAGACAATAGATGGATGGATTATGATTATTTAAAAGAAATACTTCCTTTAAAATAATAAGCCCACTTGCCCAGTTTACTTAGTAAAATATGCTGGAACTTGCTCTTTCAAAAAATGCAAGAAAGGATGGATTCTTTTTTTTTTTTTTTAAAAGATCAAACACGTAATATAATAAATAACTAAATAGATCAAATCTTATAATAATAAATTAAGAATATAATACTCACGTATTTGAAGTGTGTTTCATAGATGTGTAATGAGAAAATGTAAAAAGAAAGGGAAATATATATATATGCTGGATTATGGACAAATTATACAAACCCAAACAAAGATAATATCTGGTGGGAGTAACAAAACCTGAGGAAACGGGATGAGAAGGCATATATGTATGAGGTTCAACTGTGGGAAACCTCTGCAAAATTCAGAGATTATAGCTTTAAACACAGCAAGCAGCAGCGCAAGATGAAAAAGGAACAGACTTGAAACACTTACCAATATGCTTTCTAAAGAAAGGCAACAGAAGAACAAGCCCTGCATAAATAAATAACAGAATTCAAATGAAGAATAAAGATTCACAAAAGGAAGTGAAAGTAAAAAAAACAATGTACATGGAATAGCAAGAATGAGGGAATTGGAAAATGGGGGAGAGTCACTAATCCCAACAGAAAAGCACTTTGATTAGACTTATCCTTTGCTCAGAGGATTAGAAGGTTTGGTAAAACCTTCAACTCACACATAAATCAATTTAGTCAGGGTGTAACATTCACAAGCAGCACCCGACATTTTTTATCCACACAGACTAACAAATAAGACTGAATCTGTGTCAAGTCGTAAAGTCGTGCTTTATTGGTTTTTATAAAATAACCTTAAGCCGTTAGAAGTCATGAAGCTTTGAGATAAAATTTTTAAAAATGTCAGCTATCTGTCTGACTGATTCTGTTAAATCTTGTTTTCAGCAATTATAAGCAACCATAACAAAAATAATGTTGAAAGTTGTGGATTTACATAAACCATTAGTTTTATTTTGTAATTGGGTTAGTAATTATGTAATTATTACTGAACTTTTATATTTCAACCACAATTTCAGTGGATTTTAAATGGATTTTATGTGTTAGGCAAACAGAGAATAATGTAGAATGGCAAAGTAAAAGTAAAAAAAATTACTTCACTTTTATTCTACTTTACTGGTAAAAATATAAAAAAGCTTGATGTCAATGGCTTAATAATTTTATCAATGATAAAATTAGACGAATCCAAAATGTCGCAGGCACTCTAATTTGCAAGACATTTAAATACCACAGAAGTACAAAGTTGTCTTCAGCGTACCCCAAACTATGTGTAGCTGCAAATTACTGAAACTAATAGCAGAGGAACATTTTTACATTTACTTTCAAAACTTCCAAAACATACGACATGCAAGCAGGAAATGCTGACAGCTCGACACATTTTGTTTGTGCTGCAGAAATCACAGATGTTTTAGTTCAGATCTTCCCCACCTGATCCGAAGCCGACCGCGGGTAAAAGTTTGGATTTGCTTGTGGTTAGAAACAACCCACAGCAATCCACCTTTCCTCCAGTTTGACTGAACCGACGGGGCTGTTAGCTTTCCTTTCACAACAAATCAGGAGAGGAAAAAGTCACATTCTCCCCCCGCCATGGAACAGCACTGGGATTTCGAGTGTATTCTTAACTGTGCTTGGCAAGCAGAACACACAGTGAAGCACAAGTCACGAGAGGCCGTGCGGAGCAAGCTAATCACAAAGACGTGACACACACGAATAAAACGCAACCACCTGGCGCTGGCCCACGTGTGCTAATGTCATTTCTGTGTGAGCACACGAGAAATTACACAGACGGTGGAGACGCGGGGAAAAGAATCGAGGGGACACACTTTTAACCAAACTGGATTTGAAGTGTCATTTTATAAGGGACGCGTCTGAGCGAGCTGTCTGCATTTGGTCCATGAGACAATTCAAATTCATCAGAAGAAGAGGAGGGGGAAGTAAAATGGAGGCCTCAACAGCTAAGGAAATGATTTGAGCAGGCATCCAGACTTGATCCGTTCCCATAATTCGTAAAACGAATCCCGTAGTAGTGCTCTTCCTGTGTTCATCCAACTTTGCCAAATTTCAGTCATTTCAGGTTTTTTATTTTGTTGTTTTCTTCTCTCTTTTTCTTTGCAATTTCTCCCCAAGCACCATTACATTTGTAAATTTGCATTGCAAACATTCTCAGCTTGCAATGAGAGTGTTCCTTCTCCTCCTGTATTCTCCCTCTGTTTGGTGCAGGCTGTCCTTGGGGTGGGCAGAACCTTAAAGGGAGCTTGGGGCAAACACACACCAGCATACCTATTATGTTACCCTCGGCGTGCCTGTGGTAGAGAACATGCCGCGTCTTGCAAAAAGAATGTACTCATCTTAGCTGAACTTTTTTCACAATTTGTCAAAATCCAGCAATGAACTTTTTTTTTTTTTTTTTTTAATTGGTTTAAAAAAAATAAATTGGTTTAACCTGAACATCATTGAAAAGTGCGAGTAAGAGAATATATGGCTTATAAATAAATTGTTGAAAAAAGTTGGAGTTTAGTTTCCTGAAGCTGCAGTTTGTAAAATCACCTATGGCTGCGGTTAGTGAACATTTTTGTTTGTTTGTTTTTTAAGACACCTACAAACATCAGGTGCTCAATTCTTGATTGGATTTATAGCTGCCCTTTTTAAACACATGAATATGTTTTAATCCAACCCCAGAAGTATTTCAACTCTGGCTGAATCTGCATCATTGTTGTTCTGTTGTAAGACTTTTTCAGTTTTTACAAAGCTTTCTTCTAAGATCTTCCATGTATTCAGTGCCATCCTTGTTCTCTGACCGAAGCTGTGTCCTCAAACAAAGACACACACGGCACAGTGCTTCTTCCATCATGTCTCACATTTATGTGTTTAAGGTGATAAACAGTGCTAGTCTACCCAAAAGCATTAAGCAAAGAAAAAAAAGAATTCATTTAGTGAATTTCTTTCTTCTCTTTCTCAAAGCTCAGGTTTTTGCAGTGCACAGTTTACGCTGTCATATACTCAGAGTTCTCCAGAGTTACCATGAAAACCATTGGCTGATTAACACCCTGCTTGTCTTAAAAGTCAGTTTAGGCAGACAGTTATGTCTCGGCCTGTTTTTTTTTTGTTTGTTTTTTTGAACTTCTGCAAAAAATGTTTCCATTTTTAGATGACTGAACCGCATTCAGCAGGGAAGTAAGAGACCGATGGAGAAGAAGAACGGCAGGAGAAAACTAATTAGATCTTTCAGTTGGTTAAAGGGCTTAAACATACAGCCAGAGCTACCGAGGAAGGGCTTAGATTCGAACAAAGTGCATGTGTTAGCACACACGCATTTTGTGGTTTTACACTCTTCCTCCAGCACAGCATAGGACAGTGGTGGTGCTCACTTCCAGAGCCATTAAAATAGTTTGCACAATGATCAAAAAAAAGTGTTATGCTTCTGTCACCCATGACGTTATAATTGTTTTTTTAATGATTTCCTTTTATTTGTTGTTTATTGTTTTATCACACCATCCAATACTTCGAGTACAATTGTTATTTGGATTTCCAATTATTTTCATTGGGAAATTGTTCAAGATATAAACGGCCAACTGGAACGAGTTGAATCTGTATTCAGAGGTTCCACTGCACTCGTGATAGATGCCGACACTAACTGATGACCGAACACGGAGGATGTAGCGAAGTTGATGTGAAATCCAAATGGCAAGCAACAAGTTTTGCTTGCAGCAGAAGTCCAGAAATACAAATAGCGTCCAAGGCCAAAACAGCAGGCCTAAATATGAAGACATACGAAGACAAGAAGGGTAAAATGAGGACCGACCAGAGGGACGCGACCGGGTTAATGAATATAGACAAGACGAGCCAGAAGAGCAAATGGAGGCTGAATGTTGTGCATGAGCACTTTGGAACCCATTTATTCTGCAGTCATGCATTTAATGAGATTACTACATTTTTTATGTGCGTATTTTCTTTTTTTTTTGTCTGTCATGCATTCAGATAAAAGTGTTCATGAATACTATTCATACTCTCTGCAGACACTCCTCTCGCTCCTGCATGCATCCCGCCCCAAAGCATACAGGTAGCAAAACGGTCACGGAGAAGACCGCTGCACCTTTTGACATGTACATATCATTATCTCTGTTGGGTCACCACACTTAGATGTACAACTGGTCAAGGCTGTAACTGCAGGACTCCATCAGCACAGGAGCATTTTTTCCCTTTCAAATAAACACAGATGAAGATCAACGAGGTTACCTTCATACTAGTGACGAGTTATGCGCAAAACCAAGAGCTAAGAGCTAATGCCAACTGCCATTGAGTGAGAGAAGGCTACCCACTTTTAGTTTTCCTCCTTCAGCTCTCACTCTTGGTGACTCTGCCCTGCTTCACGGCAGAACTTTGTTTTCATTGGCAGCGTGCAGTGGCCTTGTGGCCAATCACATTAGGATGTGGGGTCACACCTGACGGGTGGAGAACCTGTCTGTTCTAGACTTGGTAGACAGTGGCGAAGAGGTGAGTGCGTTGCAGCAACCTTTTTTTCTTTTCTTTTTTTTTCTATTTCTGTTGTGGTTGTGTTTGGTAGATTTGTTTGCAGTGTTTTATTAATAAAAAATTTAAAGTTGGATTTCCCAGTTGGTAGAGTGTACTCTCTTCAGTCTGTAGTCCTCGACACGGTTGTCCTGGGTTCAACTCCCAGTCTCGGGCCGTTTGCTGCACGTCTTTCCATTCTCTCCCCTTCCTATTTCCCATTCACTTATTATTCAAAAAGGCCACCGGAGCATAAAAATATAAATCATATATAGGTTTGACTTAAATATTGTGCAAAAGTAAGAATGCTTGCTTTTGTAACAGAACAAATGCATAAAAATTAGGCAAGTAGAAGATTTCTAATACAAACACTAAATGCAAAAAGATGAACATACAAAACATTCATAAAATATGAGGCTGCAGATTAAGAATTAAGAGCCGTTTTGGGAGCCCAAAGAGCCCGCTCCTCTCTGAGAGCCGTGGTACAAGAGGCCAAAAACAGCCAAACTTCCCTCCACTACTATATAACTGGGGCACAAAATTACGTCTTGCTTTGTCCGAAGAAGTAAAAAACTGTAAATAAACGGCACTTCACAAGAACAGTTTCTGTTGAGGTGTTTTAGTAACACAAGATTTTAAAGTACCCCTACAAACAAACCTGGACATTAGCTGTACAAATAAATCACGTTCTATAGCTTGACATTTAATAAAAAACAGGCTGAAACGCTGAAAGTGGCGGAAAAAAAGAAATCCATATCTACCTTTACCGTGCTTCCCAACACCACCCACTCAATTTAAGAGATATTAGAGGAAATGTTTCATGTTTAGTCCCACCGAAATCCCCATCTTGCTTTTTGTCTCTAGTAGAAACACACATTTACTTCAGATCTTTCGTTATTGGTGCGCTCTGTACATTTGAGTTTTGTAAAACAACACAGTTATTTTCGTAACGTTGTGTTCTCCTGAATATTTCATTTTATTTAGATTTGTTTTTTTAGCTTTGATAAAATGTGTACGTGTGTGTGCTTATATAATAAAATCATGGGGATGAATTCTAAAAGCATGGCCGTTTGTTACATTTTTCCTTGTCTGCTTCATTTCTGCAGCGCTTTCAAGAGGCAGATAGCATTACACATATGCAGATAAATATGTTTTTATTAAGTCCCACAGAAGCTTCTTGCATTTGTTTTTGCCTTAGACCACAATTATATACTCTCTAGACTTCATTCACATACACCGGGTGCAGAACTAATCGTAGATGAAGAAAAAAAATATTTTCTGACAAAGAGGACCAAGTTCCGGGAATATTAAGAAACGCCTCGAAACTGTTGCTAACAAAACAATCGGTTGGGGCTTTCATAAACCTTTGCTGACTTGCGGAGAAAAAAAACAAAGGAACCGTTGCAGTTCTTCATTTGAAAAATGAACTTAATATTTTTAAAATTATGTTGAATAATGTTAAATAGTTATTCCTTTGAGGGTTTTTTTTGTGTGTGTGTCTTCTCAATTTCTAACAAACAGGATTTAGCAGGTTGCTCATCATACCTTAATTGTCATCTCTGCTGTGTTCTTTTAATAAAATCATGTGACTTTCAACTATTTTTCTCCTTTGCATCAAAATTATTGGCAACTTTTACCAGATGATACTTTCCCCCACCAACGATATGTCTTGCAAACAATGTTGATCTTGCAGAATGTGACACAAGTTGCTCAGGACGTAATTGATATAAATATGCACTAACATAGACTGTCTTTGTTTGTAAAGGCATCACATGCAGCCAAAGGAGACGGCATGTACTAGGTAGAGCTATTTTGATCTTCCTGCTAATTCTCAAGTTCCTGCTTGAGAATTAGAAGGAACTCAGTTTTGTGCACCCACAGATAGATTTCTAAATTCACTCTCGTAAATTTTTAATTGGTATCAAATGCAATGTTTTCACATACCAAAAAAAGTAAGGGAAAAAATGCACCACTTTTAAAATACATGCAGATCGTGCATTTAAAAAGTGTCAAATTGGCCATAACAAGAAAAAGAACACGCCACAGGTGTGCATAATATAAATTCAGTGTACATTATGCACAGTGTTTGTATAGCAAAGGTATAATTTAATGACACTTCAGGAAAAAAAAAATGTCATTCAACAGATGAAATATGTGATAATGATGTAATATCTAAATGCTTAAGTGTTTGAAAGGCACAAGGTCAGCTGTGCTTAAAAAGAGTGAAAGTCGGCACGGAGCTGTTGGGGTGTTCAAACTGAGCTGGAATTGTGTGTGCAGTTGCATGTGTGTTTGTGCAGGCAGGTACATAGATGAGATGTTAAGAGGCTTGTTCAATCATGCTGATGAGCTCCATAATGCAATGTAGTAGCAATTCTCTGACAGAAGTGAGGACACTTTTGCGCAGCTCATCTCCATTATCTGCGTATACATTAACCTTGAGTGTAGTAGCGGACAAGTTAAAGGACCCACACTTGTATACGCTCCGGTCTCAAAGCAAACATCCATATGTGCATGCGTTTTCAAATACCCTTTATGTAAAATCTGCTTTTTTTTTGTGATGTACGTACTTATCCTGAGTTTACATTGCTTTTAGTGAAAGTAGAAAAAACAAAAAGAAATTGGAAATACTCAAAATGTTCTTTAGTCGCATAACTTTTTAGTGCGAGAGCCTTGAACGGGTGCCAAAGGGAAGAGGAGCCAAGAAAGAACAAGTGATTTGATGCGTTTGCAGTTCAATGTGCCTTTTCTACAAACACTTGATGCTGGAGCAGAGTGTGATTTTTCTGACACAAAATGTATGCCATCGTTTGCTGTAAAAGATGAAACATTGCAAAGTTGGAGCAGTGCACCTTTCATTTACCTGAGGAGCAATTAGATCATACAGTAATGTTGCAAATCTTTGGGAATGTAAATGGGTTAGTAGAAATCACAAAGGAAGGCATTTCTATGCTATTTAATCTGGTGCCAAGGTCAGTAGAATATGTGTTGACAAAAGGAGGCAGGAGTTCAGGTTAGGTCAGGTTTAATTTGGCTCACTGTGCAGTAAAACAATACATTAAGAATGACCCAAGACAATGGATGGATGATTGTATGAAAATACAATGTTGTTGGTGATAGGACTGTAGATATTTTCTTTTTTTTATATGTTTTAGAATGTTATTGGCTTTCTGACTCACATTCAAGATGTTGAAGGTGGATAGTGAAGTCTTCAGGCTTCACATCCTTTACCCATGAATTAAAAGTCTTTGAGGTAATTTATTTGTCAGATAGGAAAAAAAAAAAGAACCAGAGAATGAAGACTGCACAACAGACTGGCTGAATACATTTATGAAATAAGATTGTAACACTTTTTGGCCAGTACATAGTTGTCTGAAAATACCAACAGACATAGAAAAGGAACAAATAAGCAGTGGAATATTATTGTGACTGGTTATGCGTTATGCCACTGGCAGCAGGAATCTGTTTCATAGATTCCCGTTTGCAATAAACTGTGTTTCTATTTGATAGTTTTAATGAGCTCCTACAAATTAAGCTTTACTTCCAAATTTAAGATATTAATTGTTCCAACCTGAACCTGACCATTCCCCGAAAAAGTTCATAAAATTGTTATTCTTTTTGAGAAATCCAAAAGGAAGGGCAAAAACAACGATGCAAACACTCAATTTGGCCTTGTCACAAAAGATGATTTTTTTTTTTTTTTTTTTTTCCCCGCTGGAGTGAAATAATAAAGACAAACCTACATTTTCACTTTCCCTTTACAAACTTTTGTCATTTCAAAAAAGGTTCTTGTAAACGTGCCACTTAAAAATAACCTTACCTTCGCAAAAATTATGAAATATATCACAAAATATTTTTCATAGCCAGTTCAGTGCATGTTCTTATCAATGTTGTCAGTCAATAATAAAAAAAAGTTATCTACACAAAAAACAAAAGTTTAACCTTTAAAGATTTTTTTTTTATTTAAATTTGGGAACCCATTTAAAAAAAACTGGACATTGCAAGTCATAAAGATGAAATAAAAGTCTACATATTTGCATAACGTCCTTCTAGAAGGTATACACTCTTCCTTCATTGCTGATCAGTGTAGTTTGTGTGTTTAAGATAGTGGGGAAAAAAACTGGAGAGTCCATAGAAACGCCAGGCACATGAGAGGCTAGGATGTATAAATTTCTCACATAAAACCATGGATCACCGGCAGCCTTCAAGTGTCTCGTAGTGCAAGAAATGATGTTCTCAAATAGGAGAGCCGAGCATCCAATCTACCAGAGAGGTGGCTGCTGTTACGGCTGAAGAATTGTTGAATAACAAGTCAAAATCCTTTACTATCAAGGCCGTACACTCTGAGCGTCCCACTGCTTTAGTTTCAGAATTATGCCCTTGTGTGTAGAGAAACTTGGGGGACTAACCAAAGTTTCCCAAAGTCATAATGTAAAAAAAAAAAAAAACAGGATGAAAGTGAGAAGCCTTGTCTGTGAAATTAATGGGAGTTTTTTTCTGCCTGCTGCATTTGGGTCCACCAGCAAACTGCGTTACATGACAAAACTTAGTTTTTTCCATGACTTTCTTCACTTTTCTAATGACGAGAAACAGTTAAGTTTTAAGACGGACACCTTAGAACTCAACTGTTAAAGGGTAATATTTCTCTTCTTCACTCACGCTTCTTCACTTTAGCAACACTTTAAAGTTGCTAAATTTGCACTGGAAAAGTTTGTCTGAATTAACAAATCAAAAAGCATTTAGTTTTTGTCAGTAATTTCTCATTTATATGCCTTGACTCTTCTTGACATTTTACTAAATATCACAGTTGGTTATAATGGTAAATTAATTACACGTTTGACTTGAAGGACATTTCTATGCTTAATACCTTTCATTTAAATGAGCAGAGTGGAAAAATCATTTTAATGTGTAAAGTAAGAGAAGACTCTTAGCTTCAGCAATATTTCAAATCATATTTTAACTTTGCTAGAAAAAAATAAACAAGGTCTGAAACGTACAAATAAACGATCCGAGCTGCAGACTGCATTTTATTTCAACCAAAACAGATAAATTAAATTGAAAAATAAGGAGAAGTAAGATGAAGTGAAGGGAAGTGGCTAAATCCAAGCTACACTGCCAAAGTAAAAGAGAATACAATGTTATGGAATTTTTCTAAAAGAGGAAAGAGACAGAGCTCCAATCTCCATGAATAATGAGATGAGGCATGGACAGATTTTTTTTTTTTTTATCATCTACAGGAACTGCTTAGTGTTGAGGTGAATATCTGAGAGACAATAAAATGTTTTATTTGCCTCTTCCCAAAGGAGAGAATGGAATAGAAATAGCCTTCATTGTCCCACAGCATCAGATGCAGAACTGAATAAGGCGTACACTTTACGTTATAGTCCCCTCCCCTTGAGTCAGCGGTGATTAAAGTATATAATAGAAATATAACATGATTTGGGATTTGTTACAGGTGTGTCACTGGGTTTCCTCTGTTTAATTAGTAAGAGCTACCCTGCAAATGGTGTGTACGTGTACAGCATGGTTGGCAGAGGCAGGTGTATGCAGAAAGATGCATGCAGAAAAGTACCTTCTAATAAAAAAAAAAATGTAAATTGACTTTTAAATTTTAAGCATACGCAAAATACGAGCACACAGGTAAAACATTAGAACTTACACCAGATGGTAAAATGGAAAATTTTGTTCCTATTAAATAAAAATCCTGCTCAGTAATAAGTTTCTCATTCACTTTCAGTGACATAAGCCCTGAAGACAATTCCACCACTTTTTTATTTTTTGTGTGCAGTATTTTGGCAAACAGATTCAAAATCTAAAAAAAAATAACCAAGTGGAAGAAAAGTTAGAAATCATAATTTTTTTTAACATATTATTGTGACTAGATAAATGTTTGCTGCTATTTAAGCTGCAGATACAATCTATTGGAAAGTCAAGTACTTTTACTCTACTTGCAAACATACAAATATGATCATTTTTAATATATTCTTGGCCTTAGAATCACCTTAGAATGAGATACTCAAAGCACAATATGCAGAATGAGCAAACTTGGATTCAGTTTGTAAGATTTTTAGTTTTCTCAAAATATTTCCAACATCTGCGCATTTCCTCAACAAGCCTGCATTGCGTTTCCACTGGGGTCAATTTTATTGAACATTCTTAACATACTTAACTTGACATTTAAGGTGCCTAAATGTCAACATTTTTTATGTGTGTATTCATAATGCCATTGTCACTTCCCCCTTTAGCCAACAGCACAGCCAGAAATATTTTGTTCTTGTTTTCATGTCACATTAAAATAATCAAACTTACTGAACATAAACATAAGTACATTGCATGCTCTGCAAGTGTGCTCTTTTTAAGTGGGTTATTAGACATCTCACTGGCTTTTAGCAGAAAACTGACGCAGTCGCTTAACGGCAGCGGTTACGTTTTGAGCAGCTAAATTGCCTGACCTTTTAATGTTTATCATTAATTACAGCATAAATATGGTATTACACTGAACCTACATGCTGCACACCAGACATCCAGCCTTTGGGATATTTTCTGTAGTTGTTGAATGATGCTCAGTTTTCATTACCATGGTTGGAAAAGACTTAATTCTTTAAGTCTAATAGGTGACAAATACAGTAAATGATCATACAGTTTCTGTACTTACACATTTATATTCAACCCCTTTTAGTCTGATGCCATAAATGAAACCCAGTGGTAGAAATTGTCTTCAGAAGTTACCAAATTATAAATGAGGACCATGCTTGTGTAAGAAAAGTTACGTACGCCAAGTCGCAATCCAGGCTACAACTAATGATTTTCCAGCTTTATTATTAACCAAAGATGATGGTAAACAAATGGGTTTTAGATTTAGAGGAACTCTGCGTTTCAGCGTTTTTGCAGTTTTCTGGAAATTTGTTCCAAATTAGAGGAGCATGGAAACCAAATGCTGCCTCTTCCTGTTTGTTTTCTCATTCTGCAGATTTGAGCCAAACTCTTCAGCAAGAGTCATTAAAAATATATATAGATAAAAGAAGGAAGAATAATTCATCTTATTTAACTAACCTATCCCACCCAGATAACTCTACACATCTGACCTCTTTGGAAGATTAGCAAGAAACTACAGTTATTGAAACAAACCTCTATGATGTCCCTATTGAAGTACAGTGCAAGCCATGTATTTAACTCGGCAAACATATGGAAGAAGGTACTTACTTCATCCATTTGTTTGCTCATCATTCCTTCCACCCACACAAGGATGACATGACAAACAGCCGTGCTCTTTGTCATACCTAAACATAATTAGGGGAGACTAATTAACTTAGTTTCATGTTTTTGGAGTACCTGTAGAGAGAACAACATGCAAACATGGGCCGGGATTCCAACCCAAGACCTTTTTGCTGCAAGGCAACAGTCCTACTACCAACTGTCACACTGATTAGCTACTCTGGTTAAAATTGAACTTGTGTGGAAGGAAAACTGATGCTTATCAACCAGAACATGAAAACATATTGGCTTGCAACATCACTTTGAGGAGCTAAGTATAAATACATGGCCCACTTTTCAGATTTTGTATAAAATGTTGGGAAACTATGTGTCATTTTCCTTCCACTGCATGGCTATGTATGTCGTGTTGTTCAGCCTTATGCCTGTAACAAAAAGACACACGGAAAAGCTGTGTTTAAGTGACATAAATCATGATGTCTAAAGCTTACAGTTTAAAAACTCATTCCTTTACTATGCCATGCAAGCATAAATAAACTGCTTATGATAAACATTAAGGATCTTTTGTCTTTGCTGTGCTTAACCATCTGTCATTAATCTCATTGATTATTGATTAACTCTTCAGCTATTTCCAGCAACTCTTTGATACATTTTTGATACGTGCAGAAAGTCTTTCGTTATTCTAAGTAATAAGTTAACAAATGTGAAACAATGTGGCGACACCAAACCAGGGGACCCCGAGGGCGTGTGAGTTCTTGAGTCACAGCAAGTGGACCGAAGATAGGGCTCAATATGTGGCGCAAAAGCAGCAAGGCAGAAGTTGTTGTGAAAGACAGTGTTCCTTTGCTAGGAGCACATTATGTTGTCTTGCTGTAAGCACTATATTTATGGGTTGGCATCTTGCAAAGTTCGCAGAAAGGTCAGCATTGTAGATGTTTAGCTGCGCTGAATCCTGCGCTGGAGAAGGACAGCTGTGTGGTTAAGTCCTACACTACCTAGAATTTTAATTGAAAAAATAAAATTAAATTGAGAGAAGGAATCAGTTTTGATCTCATATTAAGTATGCGTTTTGTTTTTCTTGCAGTCATACTGTAGAACAGTTTGGAATTCATGAAAGCATAATTAGAAGCTTTCAAAACAACCCTCTTTCAATTTTAGGACAAAATTGAAATATGACACACATGGGAGGTGCAATTTGACCTCCACTTTATGTCTGACCACACATTAAAAACTGCTTATGGTGCAGGAACCGTACGACGGAAAATTTTAGAGGCTTTGAAATCATGATTTTTTTTTTTTTTTTTTTTTTTTTTTGTGGTTTACCTTGAAATGGTACCTAGTGTGTATTTATTTATGTTTGCATACTTTTATTTATACTGCTACTTATGGGGCCCAAAGACCTAGCACCAAAACAAGAAGTGCTGGTTTGATGAACGGTTAGGTTTGGAGTAAGGGTGAGACTTGAATAAAAAAATGAATGAAAGTCAATGCAAAGTCCCTGTGAAGATAGGAGAACATACTATGTGTGTGTGTTGTGCATGTATATCAGAGCATGCCTGTTCTTCTCCATTCATCTGTCTCTGTCAAGTGCAGTGTAGCTTTTACTCATGGACTCACTGCTGCATTAGTGACTAAGCCCTTGCAGTTTGCAAACCAGGCCCGCGTTCTGTGAGGTTAACGCTGATGTTGAGAACCGTCACGACAATTATCCCCAATCTTATCAGAGTTGCCCTCTCACAGCTCCTCATGCCATCGCCCATTACTGGGACACAAGTAGAAAATTAGCCAGTGTGCATCCTGTAACACCCACGCACATGCATTCTCACAGTATTTTCCATTTATTTGTTGACGAGGGATTGCAGCTTACTGATATTGATCTTGCCCCTGTTAATTGAGGTAACCGGTCTTTTTCTACGTATTCAACCATCGATCTAAAATTCCATTCATCAGTGACTTAATTAAGCATCTAATATAGGGAAATAGTATTGATTACATAGTGCCATGCCAGTCTACCGGTGTTACTTGTTTATGAGGCAAAATGTTCCCAGAGTTTTTACAGTTGATTAAAAAATATCAAGTGTTAGATGCACCCTGACTCGTACGCATCACACAGGCAGTTCTTGTGAGGCCCAGGCAGCATTTGCAACCTGTAGCCCAGAATACTAAGAGTGTCACAGCTGGGTTTCCAAACAGTTCCATAAACATACTTTAGGTGAAACAGACTCTTGTGCTGAAGGATATCATGTTTCCCATTAAATGTCATCACTGCTTTGGGTTTCTCTAAGATTCAGAATTCTAATGCATCAGAAGAGACGCAAGGCCCTCAATGATCCACCACAGCCACACTTAAAAGAATTTTTCAATGACTCCCAACGCACAGGAGCACTCCGCACTCAAGATTCAACTTCACGTCTCATCCTTAAAATCTTCAAGGCAAGAACAGGCGGCAGGACCTTTTGTCTTCAGGCTTCACCCTTCAGCACAAAACATCAACGTATTCCTTGTTTTTAAAACCCGGCTAAAAGCATATTTCTCTCTGACAAAGCATATGCGAAGTATTTAATGCAATATACATATTTGCATTGTATATTTAATGGCTTAAACATATATTAATTTAAGCATTCTCTTTTCTTTTTCATATTTTCATTCGGACTGTTTTCATTGCCTCACCTATCCGTTTTGTATTGTCTGTTTGCTTGTTTTGTATGTTAGGTTCCACTTATCATTAAAAAGCGCTGAATAAATTAGACACAACTGACTTGAATTGAGAAAGCCACAATTTGGAGAGGCCAATTAACCTGTCATGTTTTTGGACTGTGGGAGGAAGCTGGAGTACCCGGAGAGAACCCACGCATGCACAGGGAGAACATGCAAACTCTGGGCAGAAAGACCTTGGGCCGGGAATCAAACCCAGAACCTTCTTGCTGCAAGGCAACAGCTCTACCAACTGCTGGTAGTTGTTGCTGGTTACATTTAGAGGGCTTGTTACATTTAAATGTAACAAGCTGTGAAAATTTAAATGATAAATCATCAGATTATTTGTCGATGTATAAAACACAATTACTCAAGATACTCATTTAACTCAATTGTTTTATTTTTCAACTTTACAAAGACAAATTCTTTGAATGCACAATTTAAAGTGTAAGTTTTAACTTCAGACTAAGAATTTGTCTTACTGCCTCTCACAAAAGCCGAAGTGATGAAATACATCACAAATTTTTACTATCTGAGGAAATCGATGAAATGTCAGTAATTATTGTTGATTTCATGACAGTGGTAATGCACTTTTACAATGTTCTGTTCTTGTGTAATAAGGAACAGGCTGTTATACCAGCCTAATTTTCTTAGGCTGGTACAACAGTACCAGCCTGTTCTTTTACTATCGTTCCCTTTTATTGTACAACAATATATTGGGTCTGGTGATGAATAACTTTTAATAAGTGCAAAAGACAATTACTGACAAAACTGTTAAGCTTGATCAAAATACCAATAACTTGTTTGTGATAAGGCACTACCTTTTATCACAAAATAATAGCAAAAGTTTCTGTCAGTTTATTGTTTTATGAATATCTACTGGTGGTATAGAGCACTCGATGGAGTGAGACTGCAAAACCCACACACATACAAGTACACGCAAACAACTTATCTCCAAATCGGAACACGTTATTGTCAAGGTACATAAAGGTTCAGTTTGTTACTGTAGTCAAAAACTTGGTAACTAGTTTGTTAAGTAGGCCAGTAGCATCCAGCTGCAGACCACTAAGTAGGATGAAAAGAGTGAGGAAAAACGAACTGCTGCAAAGATTCAAAGCACAAAGAAGAATAAAATGAAACCGATAACAAATGAAACAATAGGGTGGAGTCACAGTTCAGAGTGAATATGTAGATTTTAAATTACTAAGGTTTGATTTGAGGAGTTGGAATGAGGCCACATTTAGCTCTGAAAGCTAACAGAACACCAATTGGTATGTGTACAAACAACCAGTTCACCTGATGAACAGGAAGATGTGTAATATGGCACTGAGCTGCAGGTTTGATGAACATGAGAGTCGTGGCGGTCTCTCTCGGTCCAGTGGCTGGAAGTAAATGAACGTCTGCTCAGACTGGTGCAGTTGGCAGCCTTGCAGAGCTCTGGTTTAAAATGTCCTCTACTCTCAGGGCGGTGGAAGGAAAACCTCTCATTTGGCATCTTTAGAGACACCCTCTTCTCTTGGGGAACACAACATTCTGTCACATTCATTATTGTAAGGTGTCTTGCCGTTTGAAAACTCTTTATTTTAATCACAAACTTTCATTTTACCCATCACATAAACAAGGTCATCTATTTGCCTTTGGAGTTTTGGAGCCTCCTGAAACCTGACATCTTGTGGGCTTTGGTGTTCTTCACAGATGATGTATGGTTTCCTCCAATACTCCCTTTGTGTATCTTTTACTTACAAGCTTTCATGTAAAATCAAACATTTATTCAAACGCGAACAGGGGCCGTAAACAGAAACTGTGCTGTAAGCCAGTTGTTCGTCATGAATAATGTAAATGTGATGTGGAAACAGGACGCTGTAAGTTTTTAATGCTAAACTTACTTTATGGACCTCTCTTCTGCTGCCGCTGCAAATTCTTAATGTGTTTTTGAGCCGTGGAGAATGCGGAGAGTCGACAGGAACAGAGTCGCTGAATGTTGGCTGAACTGACGACACAAAATTACCCAATGTTTGTCCTCGAGACTTGGATTTCTTTTTGGCTTCCTTCTCACATCACCAGCTGAGCAGATGTCATGATACAAAAACGTACATTCGCTGGCTTTTAAATTTTAATTACACACAGCTCACAGAAAGATCTAGTGGCTGTTGCATGCACATGATTGTAGATGGCACATGTCATACTGTCTTTCTACATGTCAGAAAAGTCATAAAGATGTTATTTTAGTATTACATATCAGAAATAAACACAAAGCTGCTTTCACTAAACAATCCCAACTGTATGTTTGTGAGAAATGTGGAAATTTAAATTCATGGTAAAAGGCAATAAATTCATGACGTCTTAGGGCAGTGCCTTAAAGTATTTACGCACTTTTAACCATGACACCACAAACTCTCATCTGCTTTCTTGGGATTTTATATAATATATTAATGTCAAGTACTGCAAAATAATCATGTGGAGTAAAAGGAAAGGAACAAAATCAAATTTGTAAAGTGCATTTGCCTCTGCTAAGACGTTGTAAAATCCCATTTTCTTGCAATTACAGCACTGGAGAATCAGTCTTTTGAGTGATTCTCTACCACATTTGCACTTGGTGGAGAGACTAATATTTGTGGTCATTTGCCTAAGACAAATAGCTCAGGCTCAGTCAGATTGGACGTATAGCATCTGTGACCAGCAATTTTCAAGTCTTGCCACTGTTGCTTTCAGTCTGGACTTTGGCTGGTCAACTCTGAACAGTGTTTCACAAATGTTAAAAGGAAAACCTCCTCCCAGTCTCAAGCTTTCTGCAGCCCCTAATTATCTTTCTTCGACAATCGCCCTGTATTTAGCTCCATCTATTGTCACCGTCCCTGCAGAAGAACAGCATTCCTCTGTGCAGCTTTAGACAAGAATGCTAAATTTTCATCGCCGACCAAAGTTTCTTTATAGAGTGCATGACTAATATTTGCTTTGTTGACAAATTCTTTGGCCATTTAGGGTAAAAACAACAACAAAAAAAAAAAAACAACCGCACATATAAATGTGCTTTTATATAAAGTAAAAAGATATTTGCATTTTTATTAGTTTATTTTTATTCACCTGATATGGCCTTGGTTTGATCACAGTTTGAGTTTATGTGCTCTATTCAGCACAAACCAATACAGGCTGTTCTAAGATCAGTTCACATCTGTTTCAGGTGGAAAACTAAAATAGTGAAACATGTCTGGTGGATGCTGGAAATCACATTCTAACTTCAGAAAATAGCATTACCAACAAAACCTGCCTACTGATATTATTTAGCTCAACTGCAACTTAAGGAACATGTTGGAAAGGTCATTATTCACTCTCAGATATTATGCAAAATCAAACACAAACTCATTTATTTAAGCATTTGTTCATTTTGGATCAACTGTTTGTGACACGTTGGTAGGTAGGTTCAACTTTCCTTTTTTTGACAGACTTGATTGACAGGAGTGTGGGGCAAGTCCAACAGAGCAGGAAATAACAAGACTCAGAGGGCGAGTTGTTGTTTGTATTTTCTGAATGAGGAAAATAATAAGACACTTAATGTCTGCACATTTATGCTTACTTTCTTCTTCTTTGAGTTGCTGCAGTAGCGCCCCCTACACACGTGTGGCATGAGTCAAAAACTGGCCCTGATTCTCCAGAAACCAAAAAAGGAAAAAGAATACTGTCAGACTATCTCTTCCATTAAACTGTGCCCTCATTACCAGCGTTGTAATTCTTTTATCAAATCTGCAACTCAGACTATTCTGATTGATTTAACTCCACATGTTTCAAAGTCTGATCTGATTTAAGGCTCTATGCTAAAGGTTTTATAAAGCTTGCATGTCCCCTCTTCTGTTTGACGAGTCCTGGAAGATCCTATCTCTCTCTAACAAGGATAGCATCATTGATTTTTTTTTTTTCTGTCTTTATCTTTTTTTTTTTCTGTGCACAGAAAATAAGTATTGATCCTGTTTGAGAAGGCGTTTTATAGATCCAATACATTAAATGACAAAATGAGCTGGTAAGCTACTACATCTGCTTTGAAACACTAACACAGTTGGTGATTGTCTTTTTAAAAAAAGCACTACTCTCTCATTTAAAATGGTATACTGTTAAAAATAGAAATGTTTTGCAATATTTCCTCCTCATATTAAAAAAAAAAAACATCAAACTTTTCCACAAACATACTTTGGATTTAAAATAAATGAATGCTCATTTTAAAAACTACTTTGCCTTCCAAAATTATTCATACTCCTGAACTACTATGTATTTTCTAATGATACAACAACAACTTTATTGGGCACTGATAAAATAGACTAAAGCCAACAAGTGCATAGTTGTGAAGCAGAAGCAAAGAATGCAAGGTTTCAAAATGTTTACAAAAATCTGAAAAGTCAATTACCTAAGTATTCATCCCCTTTTATGCTGATACCCCTACCTACATAAAATCTCCTCCTATAGAGGACAAAGGTCACCGATCAACCCATCATCTGAAAATAAAACAAATACGCACAGCAGCGAACATACACTGAAACGGCAAGGGAAAAACGCATTTGTAACACTTTTCAGAATTTTATTCGTTAAACATTTTGCGTCATTTTACTCCAACTTTAAAACAAAGCACCAACATTTGTTGGTTTAGTGCATAAAAGCCTGATAATAACACACTACCATTTTTCGATGTGAAATGGCAAAATAAGAAACAGTTCAAGACACGAAAACTTATGTCCATTTCCTTCTGTTTTGTGATTTCCATAAAGTTCTTATTTCTACCTCTTTGCATGGTTTACTGACTTAAAAAACAAATCTTAAAGCTCCTTGAAGTTAATATTTCAAGTGATTGAAGAGCAATAAACGGAACAAAAATAAACCGTCCAGTACTTATTTTACTCCACAGAAAGGTAGATAGATGCTGTGCTACATGTTTTCAGCCCCCGAGGGAGAGAAAAGACTTGATGTCTCCCAGATGCGCTGTTTTGGTCCCGTCTAAAGTCCCCGTGGAGAATAGAAGGATTCCCAGGTAGTGGAGGAAAACATCCACACAATACTTACTTGCCATATGCAATTCTGTTGCCACACTTCCTCCCTTCCTTCTCCTATTATCTCCTACTGTCCATTTTCATATTTCAGGCAAACTGTGAACATATGGATGAAATTATTTGACTGCCATAAAAAAAGACGCTTTCTCAGTGCTCAAGCTAGGTATTGCTTTACGCCATAGAGACCCAAATGTGATTGCCACGTGAACCAAATTACCATTGATTTGATTTGC
Source organism: Girardinus metallicus (assembly GCA_903067095.1). NCBI lineage: Eukaryota > Metazoa > Chordata > Actinopteri > Cyprinodontiformes > Poeciliidae > Girardinus > Girardinus metallicus. Next base: position 30,944 of record CAEGAE010000007.1, read on the forward strand.
AGGGATTAATTAAGTAGCATCACAGAAAGCCTCTCTTGCCTGACAGCATTGGCACTATGAGTTCAACTGCTTAATTGTTGTTTTTGGAGTTTTGGTGGTGGGGAGGTAGCCTGCCTACTTTTCTGCTTCTTTCAGGCTGATGAGCTCTTCCGTGTGACTGGTCCAGAAATGTAAATCATTGATTGAACGTGCTCATTACCATCTGCACACACACACAGGCGCACCCCCGCACACACACCCACACACACCAACCTATGTTTCCCTTTTACTTTCTAACAATTCATGTCTGTAGCGGCAGCAGTTGTCAACATAATTTCAGGATTTATTCAGCAGTATGTATGAGCTCAACACGCATCACTGTACGCTTCCATGTAAACAGCTTCTGGAATTGCTAGTGCTCGACTGTTTACCTCAATGCTTTATTGACTCAATCAGCAAAGTAGCATAATTCAGATGAATTATTACTGTCAAATGTGGCAATGATGTGACAGACGACACAGCAAAAGAAGCCTGAGAAACTTTGCCTCTAGCATGTTTTTTTTTTTTTTAGAAATAGTGTTAAACTGTTGCCCATAAGTTAAGAAGCTTACACGAAACTGAAAACATGACCTTTGCTGTCATTGTTGGAGCTGAACAGAATGGTGTAGCTCTCTTTTCTATGAATACCTACATCCACTGACCACATCATTAGGTACAACAACTCTGAGATTTGAGAGAAGCAGATCTCAGAGATGTTTGGCATGATAACATCACAGAAGAGTTACTGGATATTTCCCATGATGCAAATCTCCTGCTAGACTAAATCTTAAAGGAGTGGTATTATGTAAATTTGACTTTTTTGAGCTTTATGTCATGTAAAAATGTTATTCCCTCCTCAAAGCCATAGCTGGAATGTTGCCTTGATTCTTTCATGCATGTCTGAGGACTCCTGGAATCTACCATGGCAACCATTCGGGGGGGAGCCCAAACACTTGCTCTCTGACATCACCTCCTATTTTCACAAAGCTCCTCCTTGGAGCTGCAGTCTCCAAGTCCAACTTCTGTCTCACTCAGCTCCTCCAGACTAGCGGCAGCAGTGATTAGCAAACACCAACGCTTTGCAGAACGTATCATACCGTCAACTTCTCAGTCCAACACTCCTAAGAATGGTTGAAATTGGCATAAGGGAGCGGCATTGTTGTGATAATGTCCTGAAGGCGGAATGAACGGAAGCTTCTTAAAAAGATAGAAACCAATTTCTTGTAAGTCATTTTTTTATACATATAGCATTCTTATAACAACTGAAGTTAATAGGTGCTTTTATTGTGTTATAAATTTGCACTATGTGCCTGGAAAACATGTAATTCTCACCAGGAAAAATGAACATATTTGACTTCTTATTTTGCTTTTATGCATTATACACCAAAAATGATTTATTCAGAAATAAATTAATTTCACATTTAATAAACATCTTTACAAAGTGGTGCCTGTGTATTGAGCTGGCCAATTTTTTGGTACCAAAGGAAGACGGGACAAAACACAAAGACCAAGCAACCAGCCTCCTGCTTACACACAGAAACACTGGGAAGTACACACATTTCAGGGTTTCACCTTTTTCCCCCTCATTTTTATTGTATACCCTAATGAACCAGATATATGCACATACATAGGTCCATTTGTATTTGCAGAGGGGAGAAAAAAAATTGGATAGATGGCAAAGGTAATTCCACATGAAAGTAATTTTAACCAGGTCTAAGCCTCATGAGCGAGCCAATATCTACTTTTCTTTCCATTATTTGTCATGCTACCACGGAGGACTTTGGCAGAACACAAAAGGTCACAATGCGTGCAGACATAACTCAGCAGGACAAGAAAAACGCATTATGAAAACAAAGGATGGAATAGGAGGGAGAGCAAAGCCCAGCAAAATAAGGCGTCTTGTTTGCATAAGCAGCGGTGGATGCGGAGAGATAAAGGTAGATGCGGGAAGGAAGGAAGGGAAAAAAAATTATGTGGTGAAGAAAAGATAGAGCAGCAGGAGGAATACTCAGAGGATGCAGCACGATGTCAAGTATTGTTGTGTTGGCAGCAGTCTTATAGGCTGTTGATTTAACTCCTGGGCCCTCATGGACGCTGGCAGTTCTTTTCCCTTTGAGCTCTTCAGCTTGGCTAATTTCAACTATGCCCCGGCCTGTGAACTGAGGGATGTGGGCTGATTGATCTGATTCTTCAACAGCTAAATTTTCCCTCACTAAGCCGGGATATTCACTAGAGACGACACTCAGTGGATACCTTGTACAATGCTACTCAGAGACAGTCCATCCCTGTGTTATTTTTTTTTAACCGCCAGAGGTAGGCGGTTAGATATGCAAGATAAACAAATATTTTTTTATATATATATATATATATATATATATATATAATAGCTTTGTGAAATGGCCTTTTGCCCAGGGCAACACAACTCAGAGGGGAAAGTAGGTAGGGGGAGGGAACTGGCAAAGCAAATATTGAATACTTTTTCTATTGGTTATTTTTGCATATCTAGTCAACTGGGAAGGCTTCGTACTGTGATGTGTACAGTAGAAGTGATGAGTGATTATTGGCCAGTTTTGACAAACCGAAAACAGCCAGTTTTCAGGCCAAATACTCCTATCTACGCAAACAGGAGTATTTGTGTAGATAAAAAAAGGCTCAGGTAAGTTGTCTCTCGGTGCATAAATGTTCAATAATCCAGTCTGAAATGTTTTTTTCACTGAATGGACTTTGCCAACGGAGTTGGGATGCATTTGGTTGTCTGTGGGGCAGCGGCAGCAGAAGCCATCATTCATACAAGAACTGTTTGTGTAAAGATAACAGGTCTCTTTTAAAAGTTTATTAAATCTTTTCTGCGCATATGGCTCATTTGACTTCATCCATGTGGATACATTCTTTCATTTGTCTTTATAAAAGTGCTGATGTTCTGCGTTCCAGACACACACATACACACGCGCACGCACACCTGTGGTCGGGACTCCGATTGGTGTTAATCTCATTAGGTACACCTGGGCCACAGGCAAGCCTTCCAGTTTGTCCTGAATATTTCTTTATCCACTTATTCCTTGTGCAGCAAGATGAGGCTCATCATAATCTTTGTCATCAATGAGCTCTTGTTTCGTTGCTTTCCAAACAAACACAAAGAATCACAAAAGCATAGTTTAAAAAACAACAACAAAAAACTAAAAAAAGAAATCAAGATGAACTTCCTGTATGGTACAAATCCTAGAATACCAGTGCTAGCAATCCATTGAAAATGCATTTTGACTTTCCGTCCCTGTGCATTCGGGAGCCGGAATGCAGAGAGAACAACGTTGATAACAGAGCAGAATAAAAAGAGAAGGATGAAGAGGCACTCCATCCCCACATCTATATTGTACGCCGTGCAGTCGTCACTGCGCCGTGTATTTGAAGCCGCTTGAGTAGAAGATAACTTGAAGCCATGAGGTAGATTCACTAAAATGTGGCACTGAGGAGAGTTGAATACAATGACACGATAGCGGCCTTGGAAGAGTGTGACTTTGTAGATATGCATGCTGCCAGTTTTCCCCACATTGGACTGAGACAGACCTCAACGGACTCTGCTCGGTCTGACACCTGGTAAGATTTACCAATCCTCACACGGTCGTGCTCAGCATATGTCCTCCTCCCCTCTCATGTGTGACCCTTTATTCTCCTTCATCTATCCCTGTCACTACGTGTTACATGCTTTTCAAAAAAGCAAGTCACCCCTTTTTGGAAAAGCTATGTTAAGACTCAGCCTCTCCCTAATGTGTGGACAATCTGACCTGACCCCAGCTGTTTAACTATTGACCTTTCTCTCTAACGTTCCCCTGCTGGTAATTACACGCACTACCACCCAGGGAGATACACATGCTCTACCCTGGAATCCAGGACTGAAAATGTGTACATCTACAGCTAGCAACATTAGCAAGAGCTAACATGAAAGCAAAACAAATTGGAAGTGAATGAATGAATGCTTAAAATGACAACAAAGCATCTTCTAAGTCTGTGTAACACACCTTCCATTTTCGTTTCAGGTTGGCATCTTCAATATTTCATTTAAATTTTATGAATTTAAATGAAATATTACATTAAAATACATTAAAAGTGTACGCTGTTTAGTTCTAAACAGCGTACACTTTTAATGTATTGATTTCACATATGAAATAAGAATTTCTCCAAAAAAAAAGCATCTATTGTTATAACTTATTGTGGATTTAGTGTCTGACTGCATTGTTTTATGTATTTTGTTTTAAATACCAAGGATTTCCCAATTATGCATCAAATTTACAAAGAACATGTATTGGTAAGCAGGCTGCTGCTTATAGTTTACTAACACCTGCAATGAGTTGTGGATGTTTGATTTAGACCAGCTGTTTTTGCACCGTCACTGTAACAGAATTGGGCAAAAATGAAAAATAATTCCTTTATGTGTGTTCTCGCTAATCATAGTTCACTGTTGATTAATAAAGTTAGAAGTTCCCATATTATGAATATGAGGTTATGCATCAAAATATCTAAAAATATATTCTAAAGATTTGCACTGCTGTTAGTTGCAAAGGCTAGGGTTTAGTTAAAATGCAAAGTGCAGCCTTTACTTTCAAGTGCTGGTGTTGGCTTTGTAACCTGGGGCAACCGTGGGCAACACACACCTTTCTTGCTGCACCAGTTTTTCAAGACTTTTCTCTGTAGATAAAATCAGGAAGGTTTTCTAGGACATGGACACATCCCGACGGGCCTTTCCGACAGCCAAGAATCATGTAATAGAAAGGAATCACGAAGACAGATATACATGTGGACATCCTTACACAGTCAACCCCCCAGCCCCACACACCCCCACCTCTGGCTTGGAGGAAGTTGAGCAAAAATTGTTGGGAGGGAAAATGGGATGCATTGGAGTGCTGCTCCGTGCCAGAGTACATTTCTTTTTAAGTTTTTTTCGTTTTTTTTTTTTTTCCTGTTTGATATTGATTGTCAAGGTCGCTGCCGTCGCTACTTCTGTTCACGTTCTTTGCGTCATGTAGTCCTGGAGTCTGAGTGAAACTTTCTCCTCTGTGGGACGTCTGGTGGAGAAGGAGCCGGGGTGCAGGGGTTTGGGGGGGAATATCACAGCCCAAATCAAATGATTTTTATTCCTGTGTATTTGCAGTAAAAAGGCCTGCCGCAGTCTAGTCTGTCTGTTCCCGCCTTTCTCCCTTTCCTTGATTACAGAAGGTGATGCACAGCATCAGCCTCTGGAAGGACTGATTAATGCTGAGAAGGCGGCTAGAATATTTTCTATATGCAGCCCAGTTCACTCAGCGATGCATGCTATTTCAACAGTCCTGCTCCCTCCCTTCACCGTGTTTGCTGGAAGAGCATAACTATTTGTGCTTTTAGTCTTAAAATATGACAAACCGATATTTGCAATAAGTGGTGTGCACATTGATAAACACATCAGTCACAGTTAAACTTTTTCATTGTTCCCTTTGCATTGAAGGCAGCAGACAGCTCCTGAGAGGCCTATGCTTTCTATTTTGTTTTTATTTTTGCACTTTTTTTTCTTTCTTTCTATACGCCCACATGACACTCAGTCTTTAATTTTCGAGGTCCTGATCTCCTCCTCACTGACCTCTCACCTCTTCTGTATTCTGCCTACTGATCTATCACATTGAGCTGTTTCGCTACCACCATACCAGTGCTTATCAGACATGGCTTTTGCAGGTAGATTGTAGAAATACAGTTGGCAGATCCATATAGAATTAAAGTACAAAATTCTTGCCTTAATTCAGTTGAAACATGTTTTGCTGTGGAGAACTTTAATGTGATATTTAACCTCTTTGCGAAAGGTTTTCAGGAGTTTTTTTATATTACCAAATTGTCTGGAAATTCTTGCATGTTGGATGTATTGCCTCAGATATGGAGACCTTTAAAAGCCAAATTTGATTAAAGGATTTTTTTTCACTTTTTTATGTTTTTTTTGTTTGCTTTACCAAAAACACAGATCTAAATGTACCGGGACAATTGGAATGGGATGCAATATTTTTTGTAAAAAAAAAAAAAGAGCTTTTAAAGCTTGTTTTGAAACTAATGATGAAAACGCTCATCCACATTACGTGGAAAATTATTTTGTAGAAATCAATCAGGAACTGCCCTCGACAAACGCGAGCATCCTGATTGACCATCTGCTGCTTTGAACAGGTCTGTAAAGACACAAAGCAAAGAATATATTTCCTTCTTCATGTGAGGTCCTTCAGAGCCAATTAACAATTTTCTTTTCATTATGCCTTGATGAAAATGAAGGTTTTGCACTACTGTGATTCATGTGGCATAGAAGCCTTTCCATCACTGAAAAACTGAAACTGCATCATCAAAATAAAATTTGATGATGCTGTCTACTAAGACTGTAGACTACCCAGTCAAAAAAATAAATAAAATAAAGTATGAATTTTCTTACCACCATGATACGGTCTGATCTAGCTAATAGTTCTCTTCTAACTTTGACCAAGTTGTCAATCATGAAGACAGATTGCTGCCATCAGGTCGAAAACACTGGTTCCAAATTTAATAAGGTTGAATTGAAAACGCCTTTATAGATCAGTCAACCCTGACACTAAGCGTAGAACATTAACCACTGTGGAATGTCATCATTTGCTCCTCTTACCCTCTGTACTTTTATTCTGTGTACATTTGCCAACAAAAGTGTTGTGATTCAAGGCCAATTTTATGTGCTCTAACCCTAAAGGAAATGTGCACCTTATTGTTTCTTTTGATTGGAAACATGTCAAACAATCGGGTAAGCGAACGCAAACCAACGAGTATCTGTCGCCATCCTGATGCCAAAGCGGTATGTGTCGGTTTTAGGTGACCGTCTCGGATTTAGCTCAAACACGTGCCACAAATTCACGAAGCATATGCTAAAGACATATTTGCAGGCATAAACTTTTTTTTTTTCTTTTTCATTTTTTGTTCTAAAAAACACTTTGGCTGAGTTGACATGGAGTCACTTTTGGAGGAGGAAGCTGTGCTGTAATTGTTCTGTGTTCTGAACTGCACCCAGATACTCAGTATATTTTAAATTTTTTTTTAACAGTCATTTAATTCAGTTGTATAATTCAGCTAATAAATGACTAAGAGTTGTTATTGTTTTCAGTCCATTTTTATTAGATTTGTGGTCATAAATGACAGAGTTTAGTAGCACAATAAATGCCACTGCTATGACCAATTAAAATTGGTCAATTAAAATTAACATAAAGTCCATCCAAATATAAAGTCGCAGAAGTTAATGCATCTGCAAAACGTTCACCACATCTAATTTCACCCAGGCGGTTTCTCGACTGCTCATTCTGTTGAATCTTCTCGCGGTTGTGGCTCGTACGTGTATCATGTTTACTTGCAAGAAAAATAAATGATAAATCCTGACTTAATTTGTCTGTCATTCTCCTCTTGATTAAATATCCCTGTCATATTTTTATTCCTTTAAAAAAAAAAAAAAATTGTATCAAAATTTATTCTGTGCCTCATGTGATGTCACCTCACTAAAGGTATGTTGAGGCAATACCGATAACAAATTTTGCTGTACAATAAATTGTTCCAGAAGTTATCACAATAAATGATAACATTGTTGTTTTGAGACCCTTGTATAATGGTAATGACAAAATAACAATGCAAGAACACATTCTGAGAGATCAGTAAACTTTAAATTGTAAAGAACTTTTAACAATGGAACTGGAAGACAACTTAAGTATCCAAAATAAATGAAATGACAAATAAAATTAATTTTGAAGTCTTTGTAAACAAAATTGCCCTTCAAAAAAAGGGTTAGTTGAGACCAAACCACCAAACTGAAAACTTTTATTATCCACTTCTTGGTAGAAAGAGACAAAAGAAGAGATAAACAATAAATCATTCAACCAATGGAAATTATTAAGTTTGTTTTAATTTATCATGCAATTGATTGACTTATTGATTATTGTGACAGGCCTCGGCATGTCTGTAACCTAATCCAAGTTGTATCATTTAGATAATATAATCACAAATTATTCATTATTAATAAAGAAAAAAAAGTATGGACTATAGTGCTTTTTCTTCAACTTGCATTTTACATTGGGTTGTATTTTGCACACATCGACCCGGTTTGAGCCTGACCTAACTCCAGTTAACATATAATAGGTTTACCAATTGTTCCAGGCCTTGCAGCTTATAAAGCTCCAAAGCAGAGGTTGATCTAAGCAGCGATCCCTGTGGACGTCTCTCTATTGATACCCGCAGACAAGTGGATTGAGCAGAAATCTCCCAGTGTATCCATGTCTCTTCCACAGACACTTTGTCGATACCTTTTCTCATCAATGCATCTTTCTTCTCCAAACATCCACGCCCATCACAGGCATGTGACTTCAGGGCTACGGCAACAGTGGTTAAAAACGAAAAGGAAAGAAAAAACTAAACAAAAATATTCATTCCTCACCAGCCTTTCAGCACTTTTCTTGCCTAATTATGCCTTGTTATTTCTGCTATGGAAATGTATCAACGTAGAGTTTGTTTGTTTAGTACACCATTTGGCTAGCCATCTGTTTATGCACTCATGTGAATGCGTAACTGTTTATATTGATACCTTTAATAGAATATATCTGAGGGAAAAAAAATTGCCAGGAAAATCACTGCTGCTGAATTGCTTTTAATTAAGTCACCTACGTATATCCCCGACTTGCTGCACCGATCTACACATACTAAATGGTTTGTACTTTTATTACATATGTAAACTCGTTTGGCTTACATAAAGCACTTTTATTGTGTATATTGTGCACCTTCTAGCACATATATTACATTTATGCAGTGGGGTTTTTTTTCTCTTCATGGTGGCAATGCAGAGGGTTTCAGTTTCTTGCCCAAGGACAATTCAAGAAATGGAATGACTGGTGATGGAACCTGATTATGACAAAAGACCACTCCAGCTGCTCAGCCACTACAGCTGCTTTTTATCTTTCATTGTTTACTGCTTCTTACTAAAAAAATAAAATCCGATGTTGCTGTCCATTCATGTTCCACTCACTTTCATCTTTCTGCCACTTGTTTTCTCCAAAGACAGGAGAATGACAAAATAGAGAAGAGAAGAAAAGAGAAGAGAAAGCATGTATCTGCTGCTTGGCATAGTTTCATACTCTTGAACATGTGGTACTTATAAATAGAATATGTGTTAGTAGTTGAATGTGCTAAATAGTCTAACTCTATGACCTGAAAAACATTTAAACTTGATTATTTCTTATTCATATTTTCAGTAAACAAATGTGCAACAATTATTTTTTGTTCTAGGGAGGTTAGCACTGATGTAGTCTTACTTCAGACACTAGCAGCCTAGGAAATCAGTCTGACAGCTTCATCAGCAATGTCTGTCCACCGGGCGACAATTAATCTCCCTAATAGCCATGGCGATAAACTTTTGTACCGGCTAATAGGTGCTGGTTTTTTTTACTATTTCTGACGCTGCTTCTGCTTATAAATCATGTGTATACTAAAGCATCAAGGTATATTTTGCAGCAGACCAACTTTATAGGGGAATGTTAGCCAGCAACCAATTAGTACATCTAGTCAGATTTAAAGATTCTGCTCCTGAGTTAAAAAAAAACAAAAAAAAAAACATGGCAGTCTTTTCCTTGTGGATGTAAATTTGAAGCTATGAATAATTCATCATTTTATCATATGAAGATGACTGTCTTCTTTAGCTGATTTTAATGTAACTAGATATAATTATCAGAATATTGTGTAGACAACAGAAGAAATAAATATAGGTATTTAGTATTCAAACTGAATCTAAATCTGGCTAAATCTGACCGCCATGCCATATGGCAGCAATGTTCTTCCATAATGATAAATATGAGTTGGATTAATCAACAAGCAGATCACAGTTTCATCATTACATGCCACACAAAAGGCATTCAGCATCCTGAAGTGAATGAATCTTTATCAGTGAAATTAGTGTTTCAGCACAGCAAGTTCAAATAATGGTTTTAATGGATAATTGAGTCGCAAGTTGATTCTGTAGCAGTGGTGCACATCTGCAGCATACACTATCTGCTCAGAGTTGTCATTATCATGTTGTGGATTTTTTCTGGTCATGTCCAAAAACGTCTAATTGGTAATCAAATTATTAATGTTATTTTGTTAAATGTGTCTCAAGGTGACGCTGGTATTATTCCATTACAAGGGCGTCTTACGATGTCATTTTAATGCATATGCAAGAGAAAGCAGTGGAGTAGGTTTTTCATGTGGGATAAGCGCTTAAGATGAGGTCAGCAGTGCTACTCAGTCTCCATCACAAAGCGTGCTGCATTTCATGCATACGCACTCCCATTATCTCTGTTCGCTGGGCAGCTTCTCCGCCATAACAATTATCATCCACGTGAAAAAAAGAATCTATTATCATCTATGGATCCTCAATTAAAACTTATTTCAAATGTGTCCTGCCACTGCTAGCTTCGATTAAATTTCCTCTGTACAACTTTCTCCCCCAGCAGCTATTAAATCTACTTTCACGTAGCAGCTTAGTGCCTCTTACAATGCCAAAAACAAAGGGTACCCTAGCAAAGCTCTGAATATCAAAGTGTCCTTTAAGGAAGGGAATTTATGGCATGGCAGCCAAGGATTTGCAGGGCATGTCCTGTTTACTTCATGAAGGACTTGTTTAATGCCTCTAAATCATGGATAATAATTCTTATGATGTAGCCCTCCCCTTGGCCCTCCATCACAGCCTGAATCTCTGCTATTGCTGGCCGCATAATGCAGAGAGAGAAAAAGGAGAAACAGATTAAATAGAGATTTATTCATGAAAAGGGACGTTTTTCTCTCATTTCTTGTTCAAAATTTGTAAGATTTTCAACACTGAGTTTTACTGTGGTAAAGAATGTGTTTTGGGTTTACTTGGGTAATATTTCCTGATATTAACATTTGTTTGACTTTTGCTTTTTAATGTTTAAAAAGCAAAAACAGAAGAAATCTGTGGGGGAGCAAATAGTTTTTAACATGACTGTTCTTTTTGTTGATGGTTACCAAAGATGGAAAAAGGGAAAAACTGAAGGATTCAGCTGACCAGAAAAGAAACAAAAAACAGAGGGAAAGAAAGAGACGACCGTAGTGCCAGGATAATTTCTACATTTAGCTGTTGAACAGGTCGAATTAACCATAGAAAATAAAGTTACGGAAGTGACTGGTTAGTTATTGGTGCAGAAGTCAAAATTTAGACGTCACAGCTTGAAGTTTTTCTTTGGGCATGAAACTTTGTGATGGAAAAAAAAAGCATATCACGAAATAAGACTGAAAAAGCATGTGGTACGCAATGAAAACTGAGCCTGAAATGAAAAAAGTGGTTGTCCAGTGTTGTCACAGTGGTGTTTAAAGATTCCCCCTCCATCTCCTGTGATCTCTGGAAATAGGCATGTGATGCCATCCATCCCACTTTGAGGCTTTTTTTTTTCTTTCTCTTTTAAGGGTGACTATCTACAGAATGAGCAGCCAACAGCAGCATTGCCTCTTTTTGTCTCTTTTCTTCCAAAGATCAAAACAAAAATGCGTTTAAGATGCATACATATTTGAAAATGTGTGCTGTTTTCAGAACAGAAAAGTGCCTGAGCATTCTTAATGGCGAATGAGGTGATGTGAAAGAGAGAATTTTCAAAATACTGACACAAATTGCTTTGCTTAGCTTGGAAAGTGTGTTAGGTAAGGCCGATGGGACCAAAGTTTATGTTAGAATAAGTAAAGCCATGCTCACGCTCAGCGCTTTCTGACCAGTTTTGAACTCATTGTCCCTCCGACTAAATATTTAAAGCTTCAACATGAATCTGAAGGCAAATCTCTTGACACGACACCATGGAAGATGCTCCAATTGTCCACTTTGTCAGTTTTGGTGTCTCGTGTCAAATTTCCACACAATCTTGAATCTGCAGCACTTGGAGTGCTTAGTACCACGGCTTAGGCTCCACCTCCACCTCCCCAAAATTTTGCTGCATTAAGCAATGACTCTCCGAGCCTCAAAAGAGCAGACTTCCAGGTTCTGAATTATCATAACTGGCTGGCTTGAAATGCCTCAGAGGAGTCCAAGCAGTTTGGAGGGCAGCCGGGGTTCACATGCATGTTTCATTCGCTTTGCATGATACAGGTGACAGGTGCTGGTGCAGAAAACGGACGTCTCGGTAGGAGAGTCCACCTTAAGGGACTTCCGTCACTGGTGTATACTTTATTCTGTGGGGTGTGTTTGAATAGGCGAGGGGTACAGCAGTTTATCATATGTAAACGTTTCAACCTCTGTGTGTTTTTGTGGATGCTTTGTATTCTTTGCGTGTGTGTGTGTGTGCATTTTGACGATTATACCCTATGACAGAATGATCACACCCATCTCCCCACAGCTCCAGGGAGGCTCTCCTCTCTCCTCTCTACTCTTCTCCCTCCTTCCATCCCTCAAAGGAGCTGTGTGCTTCCACATATGTCAAATCCTGTTTCCCTGTGGGCAGCAACACTCTGCTGCATCTTTTTCTGTCTCCTCTCTCTCTTTCTCCCTCTGCCTGCACCCCTTAAAATCTCAGGAGTATTTTCAACGCTAAACAGCTAAACCAACAAATTATGTGCAAAGAACATACGGAGCACCATGACATGACAACATAAGGCCAAACTATCCATCTGGCCCATTTTCGACTTTTCTGGCTGCCTTCTGGGATTCTGCTGGTGTGTGCCCCTGCTCCACCGTGACAATATTGTATTTTATTAATAATTATATGCCTATTTGTGATTGTTTGAGCTTAAATAAGTTCCCAAACCAGCTCCAAGCAGCATCCTCTCCCACACAACCATTTTACAAATTATCAGATTACATACATGCTCATTTATGTATATGTTTGCCATCTTTTATTTTTGTTTATTTACCACTTCCATGAAATTGTACTGTTTTTTTTTTTTTTTTGCTAAATGGGGTGAGAACAAACAGATTGGATCATCCTCTCCGGTAATGCAGGTGTGCTCCTCTGGTCTGTCAGAGTGATAAAATGAAATCCCAGATACAAACCTTTGAAATGCAACTCGTCCTTTAGGATAGACAACAGTTTGCAAGCCAAGTAAGGCATTGTAAGGAATGATGTGGCCCGTTATGTTGCCCCTTCAGGAACACAAGACTCACTGCAGCTGTCATTATAAATAGCAGGCTTATTATAGACAAAAAATGGTTTGTGTGCAGCAAACAAAAGCTTAGCAAAAAATTAATTAATTTTCATACTGTACCAATGTCTAAATATTGTGATATTTTTCTGTCCTTGTGTCCTTCTTTAATAATTTATATTCTTCTGTTTCACATTCCTTGTGTGATTCATTTCGTCCCCCACCCCTTCTTTATGTTCCTAACTTTTTTCTTTCTGATTTTTAAAAAATTTTTCTTCATTTCTGTTTTTTGCCATTCCTTCTTTCTCTCATTGTGTTAACTCTTCCTCGATGGCTGCCTGTTGTCAGCAGAGTTCAGATAACTTATTTAGGGCATTAGACGTTTTCTAATGCAAAAATGAACAATTGCATTCAATGAGATGTAGCTGAATCAATCTCAATTTACTTAACCTTTATGAAAAAAATATCTGGTATGAGTAGAAAATTGGAGATATTTTGTTTGTCATCATATTAAAGAAAAGAGTTGTTGCAAAAAAGAATAAAGCATTTGATTATAAGCTGTGTGAAGATTGCTAATTATGTTTTACACCTACAGCCAACAGTAGAGACAGAAGCTGATTAGTTCCTCGATTGTACAAATTGCTTTAGTTGTATATTTTAAAAACATATCTGTGAAACTGCTAAATACAATATTTTAAAATTTAATTTTCATTTATTTAACTCTTAAATATCCCAACAAACATAAAGTTGTGTTCAACAATAAACACTCGGGTAAGGGTTAAGTTGCCCTAGAAACAAATTTCCCCAACATAGTGCTTACATTAGTAAGCCAATAGTCTGTAAACATACCAAATTACTAACTACAGTAATATTCAATTTTGATTATAATGACTCAGAAAAGGCAAATGAACATCACATTAAAACTTTGGTGTTGACAAATTCTTCCTGTTGCTTCAGGAAGAAGCAACTCCTTCTTATCACAAGCAGCAATTTATCCTGCTTGTGATAAATTGACTAAAATCACTATAACTATTAATTAAAATGAATCTGAACATGAGAAAAGATCTGAAAGCAGTTGCTTTGCTTGCGTTTCTGTTTGCTCAAACAGAGGCATGGCAGACTGCCTTGGAAACATTTTGCGTGCGGGCCTATGTGGAACTCGATAAGTGAGCTTTGGTTGACTCACTGAGCAGCCTCGCATTCGCTGCCACCTCGGTCCAGGAGTCCTATCTTTAATAGCTTTCTCTTCCCTTTCTATCTGGACTCGTGTTGACTGTGCCCTACATAACTCCATCCAATCAAGGCTTCTGTTGACTGTGTACCACATGTGGCCAGGTACACAAAGTCAAGGCAGAAACTCTGATAAAGGTCTGTTTGCACTGATGCTCTTTCTGTTAGAAGTTGTTGGTGTTCCTGTTGGACCGAGGAAAAGAGAGAAAAAGTCCTCGTTTCCAGATTATGTTCACTGATCGAATTCTCTTTCCCCATCGTGGGCCTCCTACCTTGCACAACGGCTCCTGATTGCAGCATGCACGCTGAGCTGAAATTGATTTATTGCTAGGTTTCACCACCCCTATAACCCCTGTGGCATTTATTTGGTACATGCCAAGTTAAAGTTGATCCATATCTAAACCAGCCAATACCCCCAACCTCTGTGCTCTTGTGATCTCATTGTCCGCATTGATCTGTCTTTCGGTGTACAAAAGGGAACGTTGTGAGGACTGCCTAATTGCATACATCCCTGTCCCTGGATGGGGGACATGGAGACGTGAAAACATTGTGCTTCTTGGAGTTATCATACAGAGTTGAAATCTAAGAAAAAGAGAAAACAAGAACATTTATCTTCAGGAGCCTTTTTCCTTAGCCTGGCCTTAAATCCTTTCAAACACAACAGTATATCTGCTTTTGATATCTCTGTGAAGATCTTTTTTTCTTTTTGTGGATTTTGTTTCCAAGAGACAGTCCGGGGATTTCTTGCAGGAAAGAAACAACGTTCTGTGAAAGGGATGAAATGGCAAGTTTAAAAGTATAATAATAGAAAGTTATAGCCACCCTGGAAGAAAGGATGATGCCAAAGAGTAAGTGAAATGCAGGGAGGCAAGGAAAGAGTCATCCTTTCTATTTCCACATGGCCAGATGAAGGAATTACTTCATCTAATCTTTTGAAATTCCTAAAACTGTAAATGAAAAGGAGACAAATAGTTGTTGTTTGTCATGTTTTTTTTCTGGAAACAGACTTTGGCCCACTTATATCATCGGACTTTCACTATTTCTATTGTTAGAAAGGCATATTTGCACAGTCTCACTGCTGAAATATTATGAGCTTCTTTTTTTTTTTTTTCAAAATCGTCAACCTGAAGCTCTTGTTTTATTCGAAAGCCAAACTGATTGCAAAGAGCCTTTCTCGTTAGATGTATAATCATTCTGGGCTGTTCGTCTAAAGCCTGAAGAAAAACTTTTTATAGATATGGAGCTTTTATGGTTTGACATAACCTAATCCTTATAAGCTCTTTGTGTCAGTCTTGAAAAGAACTTTCTACATAACTCGTACTATTTCTCATACTGTAAGAATGAAAATAATTGAGCAATGGATTTGAGAGACACGTAGGTTCACGTGAAAAAAAAAAATTCTTTCAGCATACCTATTTGCTGTGAAACAAAGTCCTAATTGTTTAAGAAAATGCAACAGGACTTCTTTTCTTCTTAATCAAGAAAGCTTCTATACCTCTTGCTGATCTTAGTTAAAAGTAAAAGACATTAAGTTATTTTCAGAGCAATTGCTCTAATAGGGTCATTAAGGTCACTAATGAGGCATTTAGGGCACATTGCTTCCATTATTGGTCACTTGTCTAGGTTTCTTCATACCATATCTAGTGATGAAGAAACCTTTTGGGGGTTTATTTTTCTGCATCACAGTGAGTCCAAACATATACACCTACACAAAGGAAAAAGATTATGTGAAGAAAACTAGAAAATTTCTGAAGAAATTTAACCAGGGCCTGCCAAAGTGTGCCCGTCGGTTTGGACCCAGCGTTCTGATGCTAAACTGTAGCATCAATGCTAAAATTTGATAATATCAACTAAAGTTAGTTGACTAACATGTACTTGAACCATTCAGTATGTTAAAATGAATGCATAAGCTAAAATTAGCCAAAGTGCTAATGTTAGCATGAATGCTATGAGTAGCATGTGGGATATCACTAGCATGTTGTCTGTCATTGATTTACTCCATTCAGTATACTAACCATGGCTCATAAGTAAGTAAAATAAGTAAAAGCTAATTTTAGGAAAAAGGCTAATGCTAATACACTGCCGTGCTGCACAAGGTAGTGCACTAGCGGGGGGCAGTGGAATGCTAATGTCTGTACTTATGAACTGCCTTGCTCTGCAAGGCAGTTCACTCTCCTGAAAAAAAAAAGAAAAGGAAGGCAAACATTTTTTGCGCTGCCTACGGCGGTGCACTAAACTCATGTGGGTATTGAGGCTTTTATTTAGAAATTTTCAGTAAGCTTCATTTTAAATTGTCACACTAATCCCATGTGTAACATTGGTTGGGTTAAATCATTTATACAATGCCCAAAAGAGTAATTACATGAAGTAAAAATGGCCAAGGCTTTTATTTTGAAATTTTTAATTAAACTTCATTTAAAAGACTATACTAATCCTATGAGTAACTATGGTTGGGATAAACCATTTAAATAATGCCAAAAATATTCTGCTGTCATTGTAGTTCTTAACTGCCAACTCAGCCCTCCTCTGTATTAAGTGAGTGTTCCACCATGTTGTAGTCTTTATCATCCTTTGTAGTTCTTAACTGCCAACTCACCCCTCCTCTGTATTAAGTGAGTGTTCCATCATGTTGTAGTCCTAACCACCAGTCATTTTAGTTCTAAAGGGAAGCTTGGCCCTCTGCCAACTGTCATGTGAGGGTTAGGGTTTAGGGTTTGGATAAGGGGTCAGGGTCAAGGGTTTTGTTCTTTCGGACATCAGAGAGAGCAAAAATAAGATTCAAAGTGTAGTATGACATCAAAAATTTTCAATGATTAGGTGTTGGCCTTAGGGTTAGGGGTTAGGGTTTAGGGTTTGGGTAAACAGTCAGGGTCAATTGTTTTGTTCTTTCGGACATCAGAGAGTACAAAAATAATATTCAAAGTGTAGTATGACATCAAAAATTTTCAACGATTAGGTGTTGGCCTTAGGGTTAGGGGTTAGGGCTAGGGTTAGGGTTTAGGGTTTAGGGTTTGGGTAAGGGGTCAGGGTCAAGTGTTTTGTTCTTTCGGACATCAGAGAGTACAAAAATAAGATTCAAAGTGTANTCAACGATTAGGCGTTGGCCTTAGGGTTAGGGGTTAGGGCTAGGGTTAGGGTTTAGGGTTTACGGTTTGGGTAAGGGGTCAGGGTCAAGGGTTTTGTTCTTTCGGACATCAGAGAGTACAAAAATAAGATTCAAAGTGGAGTATGACGTTGAAAATTTTCAACGATTAGGCGTTGGCCTTAGGGTAAGGGTTTAGGGCTAGGGTTAGGGTTTAGGGTATAAGGTTTAGGGTTTGGGTAAGGAGTTAGGGTTTAGGGTTAGGGCTAGGGTAAGGGGTCAGGGTCAAGGGTTTTGTACTTTTGGACATCAGAAAATACAAAAATAAGATTCAAAGTACAGTATAATGACTAAAATGTTCAATAATTAGCCGTTGGCCTTAGGGTTAGGGTTTAGGGTATAAGGTTTAGGATTTGGGTAAGGGGTTAGGGTTAAGGCTTTTGTACTTTTGGACATCATAAAGTACAAAAATAAAATTCGAAATATAGTATGATGTCGAAAATGTTCAATAATTAGGCGTTGTCCTTAGGGTTAGGGTTTAGTTTTAGGGACATGGAGCGAGCACACTCTCTCCATGTCCTTGTGCTCTTTGAAAGATTCATGCAGCGCTTGGAAAATGAGAAGCAGCGATAATTACACGCAGCAGCACAGTCGCAAAACAAGAAGTAATTAATGGAAGCTGAAGCAGAAACCCAGCCATAGCTTGTGAATGCTGAACTATTTCTCAATCATCCGACATATAATGAAAAGTAGATGAAGATCTTGGAAAAACGATTTTTGGTTTGCTTTCTGACTGTCAAAACACGCACAAATGTAGTTTTTTTTTTTTTGGTTCCACACAACATCTGTAATGTGCCAACAATAAAGCAATCAAATGTTTTTCTTGTTTTACTCACATCTTCACTTCCTGATTCAGTCAGACTTCCCAATAAAAGTTTAAGTTTTTTAATCAGTCATGAAACAAATGATGTTCAAACATCATTTGTTTGACCACTACCTATGAATGTGTGCTTAATACATAATGATATTTACAATGCTTTTACTCTGTCACATGTTCCTACTGAACACTACTCATGTGTTCAATAGCAAAGCAGCTAGAATTATGGGAGAAAATAATAACAGGCAGTTTTTCTCTGTCTGGTTTGTTCCACTTTGATATCTGAATGAATGTGAGCTTCACTATACTTACCGCAGTGCTTTATTGCTGTAATTAATGTTGTTTTCTGCTCAAGTTTTCATGCATGGCAATAAATGACACGTTGTTCTGGGAGTCTAAGCAACAAAAGCTTCAGCATTGCACACTGACTGTACTTTAAACCTTATTTTACCATAAAATACTTGCTACTTACTTGCTGTAGATAATAGATGTTTTCAATTAATATAAAATTAGGAGGAATCTTTGTCCTACGAAAGCTCCAAGTTATAGTTTGGGGGAAAGTTTACTGAACTGTAATGCTTTTTTGGTCTTATATCATTTGTGGTGCTACTAGTAAAAAAAACTGAGTATCTGATTTATAATAAATGCATGTTTTAGCAAATTAGTCACTCAACATTCACACTCTGCTGTCCAGCTGGTTTACCAAAGCAAAATCCTCCAGAAAGCTTTGTAGTTTATTAATGTGCCACAACAGTGTATAGCCGTAAAGCCTATAAAGCTTCTTAAGATACATGGAGACGGAATTTTGATCTAAATCAATATTTTATCATGTATAAATATAAAAAGAATGCATACAGCTGTAATTGTCTGCTTTCTTACAAACTTTTCCACTAGGACCAGTTTGGTTCCTCAACAGGAACCACCCTGTTGAGTTCCTGCTGAGCCGTGAAGTGCAACTAGTCATACTAGGAAATTGCAGTCACATTAGAGATCTAAGCTTTTTCCTCTTCAACTTCCACGCCCTACATCTCCAGTTGCTCCAACAGCAAAGACAGCAATTTAGAGCTTTGCTTATCATAGCTGTCAGCTCCAATGTAAACAAAAAGATAAAATATATATTTGCCTAAAGACAAACTAGCCAATGCATTGTTATGGTTGTGTTTTTATTATTTTATTTATTGCCTCATAAAATATTCTCTCTCCTTGAGCTGTTTCATGTTTTGCCATAAAATAAATAATTGTACTTCCTGTAAAATTACACATTTTCCGAAATGTTGAACGAGTTGACATCTGGAAAGTGTTTGGTCGGATAATCAAAAATAAAATCTAGTGCCTTCAGAAGTCATGTAATTAATAAGTAGAGTCCACCTGTGTGTATTTCAGCATAATTACCGCTGTTCTGTGAAAGCCTGTTTGAATACATTAGTCAGAAAACAGCCTCATTAAATCCAAGAAACACACCAGACAGCTCACAGATAAAGTTGTAATGAAGATTAAAGGAGCGTTAAGTTGTAACAAAATATCATCTCATTGGTCGTTCTATGATGCGAAAAGGGAAGGGACTGAGAGGTAAAGAGCTCCACTCAATCTAACAGGCCTGCCAAAGAGAGTATTAATCAGAGATGAAGCCAAGATGCGCATATTAACTCTGGAGGAGCTCGAAATCTACTGCTCAGTCCAACCATTAATATTGCATTTAGCAGATCTGAACTTCGTGGAAAGATGGCAGGAAGAAAACATTTGCTGAAAGCACCTCCTGTAATTTGATACTAGCCTGTAAAACACAGCAAGCATGGAGAACAAGTTGCTCTGATCAAAACAAATCTTTTTTTTTTCTTTTGATTAATTTTTATTGATAATTTTGCATATGGAACAAAGGTGATAACATATTCCAGGGTGCAAAAGTGTTGAGCATAAACAAATTGCTTACACCACTGACTTTAAGATGCATGTTTTCAGGAATAAAAAGCACATGCAGAACACCTACAGAAGCAAAACATAGTGAAATAAAATTAATAGTGAAAAAACACATACACATGTACACATGCATATATAGGCTTACACACATATACATTCAAAAACATATGCATATGTGAACATGCACACATCCAACAAAACTAACTAAAAAATAAAAAGAAAGACTAGGGCTGGGTGTTACATTGAAGCAACAAACTCAATAAATGGCTGCCATTTAGTGTAGAATTTGTTCAAATGTCCAGATTTTGTATGTTTAATTTTCTCAACTTTCAAAAAAAAAAAGAATTACTTATTATTTGCCACCAAAACAACATAGCAACTGGGTAAAGTAATTTATATTCTGAGTTTAGTTTGCATGTCACCCATCACATTTTGTCAGAATTTGTCCAGTAGATGTTGGATTGGATCACATTACTCCCAGTGAATTCATGTCTCTGCATGGAAAATGCCAATATAATGAAATATAAATCTAACACAGATCCAGCCAATAAGCCTTATGATTTCCTTGTGAAAGCTGAAGATTGAAAATGACTTTGAGGCTCTTAGTCTGCCTTCTGCATGAGTATAATGCTCAAAGCTTGACCTGAACCAAGAACTGCTATTAGAGTGGAATAGCCACTTATTAATGCTGAAGCAAAGAGCAATATACTGGCTCCCTCAACTCTGAGTGACCCCTAAGAAGCCCAGTTGTGGGCTCTTAAAAGGATTTACAATAGTTCACATATTCATATCTTAGAAGGGGTCTTAGGCATGTAAATGATAACTTAAGAGAGCAATTACATACATGGCCACATACTGAAATCTCTCTAAGCAAATAATGACATCAGACTTACGTGGCGCTTTACATGTTTACATATAAAAAGCAACTGATGCAATCGCTCCTGTCTATTTACCACACATTTTGATCATTTTTTCTTGAGCAACTCAGCCTAAATGTTTTCTTTTATATGACTTTTAAATACATAGGGCAGATCTGAATAGCAATGTATTTTACTCTCAGATCTATCCAATAAAATGTGTTTAGTCCTGTCAAAATAACATGCATTTTGTTGTTTGTAAACAATGGAAAATAATAAAACTAACCTAAGCAAAAGAATGTTCTCAAATGAAATGAGGTAAGTATTACACAAAATAAAATAATAATAATTTTGTTAGTGTCAACACTAGCAAAATATGTGTTTGTACTTTTTCAGTGTATCTTATCTCTTTGTTGTATTTCTCAGTGTGAGGACAGCACATTTGTTTATTAAAATTCAGGACATGTTTGTGCTTTATGTTATTTTGCAACTCTTTTATGTTGAACTTGTACATTAGTGTGTCACAATATTTCTTTGAATCTCCACATTTTGTTCATCTGTGATCTTTACAAATTGCAAAATGTCAACACCTCAGTATTATATTCCACTGTGTTTTAGATGAAAGCAGGGCTGCATACTTTTTCACACGGAAAATATTTGCAGCTGTTAGCCAGAAAGCCTTGGAAAAGCCTGCCCCAATATCAACAACCATGGAGATCATGTTCACATTCAACTATTCAACAATATTTAGCTCTCTGAGTGAAGAGCATTCTGTCACAGGTACCAGGTGTGCTTGGACACCCCATCTAGACTTAAAAATCAACTATAATCTGCAAAGACAGGATCAAGGGAGCAGAGGCTAGAATTTTCCATCTCAAAAGCTGTGAAGAGTTTAAATATTTTCTTCACCCACAGAGTGACCTTTAGAACAATGGGAAAGAGAATTTCTTTTGGCAAAAGTAGTAGACAAAACTTTGGTTTAATTTTGCTTCTGCAAGAACTTTATTGTGGAGTTCTAGTCCAATATTTCATAGCAAAAAACTGCATCCTTAAACAAAATAGCTTTCTGTTTGATCCATTTGCTAACAGTTTGATTACCCAATATCATAATATTTCCAGATTCAACAGAAACTTCTTTTTGCATTCATGGGAAGTCAAATTTCATTTCATTTTATTACTATTATAAAAACCAGATTTCACAAAGATTAAACAAAGACGGCAGCAGAAAACACTTATGTTTATGGGTGTTATCCAGCCATCTGATTAATAATTTGAAATTCATGTAATGCATGTGCTTCATCACAGAGGACATGAAATCTGATTTATGTGATCAGCAGGGTAAAATATTTCGAAAGGCTTTGACTTCTGACTATATTTCTCAGCATTGTACAACAAAGTAATTAAATTTGCATTTATTTAAAAGCTTACTTATAGTAGCTTGAGGAAATCATTAATATGTAAATTAATGCAGTAAGATGCTGGAACTGATCAGGTTTTCTAGTGCATAACTGCATATCTGAATGCAATAATAAAGCATGCTGTGATGGCAAAACTGAAGAATACAATTTGCATGAAAATGAATCCACTCTACAATCGCAGCGCTGCACTTCATTACAGTATACCTGCAAAATGATGACTCACATAACCACATCAATGGCATCAGATGATGGTAATTAGACTTTTGTGACACTTGCAAGCTACTCCTGGTCAAAGGACATGGCTAAAGAGCTGCTTGCCTCCAAACTGTGCCTTTTAATTACCATTACGCAAATGTATTTGACAGTAAGTGTCATCATGCTATTTTTCAGCTCTGCTCTTTAACTACTTTAAAGGTTACTCATATTAAACAACTATGTAGGTGTTTTTTTGTATATTCATTATGTTAATGGCAGATAGGGCAAAAAATATTGGATAAAAAGATTTGAGATTTTAATTACAGTGATGTGTGTAAGAAGAAATTATTGCACAGTGCAAATTTACTCTGGTATGGATATGGAAATAAATGGGAACCATTATTAGTGCCTTACTGCCCCCTGCTGTTTATATTTTGCCTACATAAAACTGACCAGAGATGGGTGGAGCACCCAGAAATTGTGCTCAAGTGATGCACTACTTCAATATATTTTACTCAAGAAAACATAGCTGTCCAAGAAATTACTTAGGAGAAAAAAGTGCTAGGTAAAAAAACAAAGAAAAGTATTCATGGATTAACAATAAAAAAAAACAAGGCTTGACTCTGATTACGTGCTGTTTTGGCTTAATATTACTAGGCACATCCAGGCCTTTTAATGCCAAAGTTCTAGGATCTAAAAAAAAGAAAGGAAGAATCATATTATGCACAATTTAAAGAAATTCAAGACATTTTAGTGAAAAAGAAATGCCATTCATCAGTTTTGAAAAGGGTTATATGGCATATATAAAGGACTGCAGCAATATAAGGTTCAATAATAATAAAGAAGAAATCCAATGGGGATAATACTTCGCTCTGCTTGTGAGGTGATTAGTACCTAGTTACATTTACTCTGCATTACTTAAATAACTTTTTTGGGGAAAGAAAAACTCTCAGAAGTAATTTTACTACACCATACGTTTTACTCTCACTTGAGTGATATTAAGTATCGCTACTCTTTCTTCAGTGAAACTCTACCCACTGTGAGTAAATTCACTGCATGAAGAACAAACATCTTTTAACCAAAAAACACACCAGACACAATTAATACATAATACCTCCTGTAAACATTTATATATTAGAAAAAGAAAAAAATCAGTAAAGTTTCTTTTGCTTAAAATGTAATGCTTTGTAATCATGTTATTAGTATATATATATGCTTTATTTTAGTCTCTTGCATGCTGGAATTTGCACACTTTATATTTCTAGGTGTAATTTTAATAGTAGTAAGTGAGGTCTGCAATGCTTTAGATGATTTTCTGGGTTTTGTACGGTGGCCTGAGACAAATTTGGATCATTTGTCAATTTAGCCAATTCAGTTCATTCAGTTTGATTTTAAAGATCTTTGACTACTTTGTGTTAGACAGGTCCTATTTAAGTCATTTTTTGATTATGCACATCTGGCAGTTATCAGGCTTACCTGAAGCGAGTGAAACTGAACTCGGCTTTAAAAAAATGTGTAAAATTGCTAATTAGCTTATTTATAATCATAAATTATTAATTAAAGGGACGCATTTTAACAAAAGGCCATGAGATAGCAATGTCTTTTTCCCTTAAGAAATTATTAGATGACTGCTATTTAGTATATCCCAAGGTGATCTGTCTAGTATCGCTACTAGACAAAGTAGCGATACTAGTTCAAGAGATGAAACAAGGTAAAGAGAGCAAAACCAGGATATTTGTAAAAGGGTAAATACTTTCTCTACAGTGATGTTACCAGCAATGACTAATCCTTTTTCAGTTAACTCTTTATCTCTAAATATCTATGTTGAATTATTATTGTGATCTAAAATAGAGTGAATCAGTGAAACATTTCTCTCAAATGTTTTGAATAAATTGACATTCTGATAATTATTAGTCTGAGCAGCAGAAGACAATTGTAAGTTAAAACTTGATTACCACAATTAAATTGAGTTGATATGATATGCTATATTTCACATCAAAATCAGAAGTTTAACCTCACTCATACTGATGCACTTTATGTAACTCCAATGCAAAAAATAACTGTTGATTTCATTGTCATCAACAGTAGAATTATTTCTAGTTCCATTTATCTCTTGTATTACCCATGCTTTTATCGTTTTTACATTTGACTTGAAACATAATCAACCATTTTCTAAGATAAAAAGAAAAAAACCCAAATGGCTAAATTTAGGAAATCTAATCACGAATATTCCAGGTTAACACAACAAATGTATCACACACAAACAGGCTGTGCCAGAAAACATCCTCACACACTGACATTTCCCACTAAAAGTGTGGGCAAATTTATTCAACCTCTCTCCTCTGATGGACTTCCTGATCCGCCTTAACAGCAAAACTTAGCGCTTTAGATGAGTTGCATTAAATTATACTCAAAGGACAAAGTTGTGTCCTTTTAAATTAAGTGCACCTTTAATTTATTCAATATCTATATGAGGCATTATGATAGATTCATCATGATTGGCATATAAAATATTTACAAGAACAACTAATTCATTAAAAATGACAGATCCTGCTGAAAAGTGTATGTGCTTATATGTGGAAGGTGGCAAGATTGCAGCAACTTTCAAGAGCAATTCTTCATGGAACAATCAATCATTCTGGGTACTGACATCTGAGAAGTACATTATCTAGCAAACAATTAGCACAGTTTGAAGCATAAATGGGGCTCCAAGACTAAGAAAGGCAGCAGGTGGACTGTTTGGTCTCTCTTCCCTAAACAGAAAGGAGAAAGAAAAAAAGCCCAGTTAGAAACAAAGAACTTTCATCCACATATTTTCAAAAACCTATTAGAAATTTTATGTAAATTAGCCTTTCATCTGCTGCTAAAAAAAACAAAAAACACAAAAGTTCATAAGAGGATGGGTTGCCATGACAACTGTGTACCTACATGTGTTCCTGTAAGCATGCTACTGGTGCCTAAATTCCGGGTACCTGTTGTCTCTGTTGTTGGCGTCTGTATTCTTCTTCGCTGGCGGCCAGAGCCTGAGCCAGAGCCAGGTCCTCCTGCTCCTGAGGGCTGAGAGGAAAACATCCCGGTGTGAAAACCCTGCACACTGGACAACATGCATAACGGTGGATCCTTGAGTTTGATTCAAGTGCAACCTCATTAAAATTATTTAAATAATCCCATCAGCCTGTTTTGTTTGACAAACACTAAAGAGTTTGTGATGGTTGAAATCTGCAAGCAGAGAGTGCTGCAATGGCTGTTTTACAGGTTCCTTTGTTTATGTGGATTTTCTCCTTTGCACTTGGTGTATGCTACAAGAAAAATGTGCTGTTTCTGATCCACCATTAGCAATGCAGTACATCATGACTTTAATTCAGATCTGAAACAGAGCCAAGTTGGTTTCTGGATACCAACTAAATCATAAAAACTACTTACAGTTTGAAAGATTATTTATATCTATATACAATGATTTACATTTCAGGGTTTCCCTCAGGGTATTATAAGCCTGGCAGGCCACCAGGCTTTGCTTTTGTCCCCACCAGGCTTAGCATTATTAATTTATCTAAGTTGTTTTTTAATTGTTGCCTTTTTTAAGACTTTATATTTGGTGTTTAGGTATTAATCTTCCAGTGTTCCAAAAATGCACAATTATGAAATAATATTTTAAAATTTCCTGTCAACTTTAAATATTTTTTAACACAAAAACCTGGCAGCCAGCTGAACAGCTGCCCTAGCGCCCTGAGCACCGGGCTTAGCAAGTTTTCTGGGGGGAACCCTGTATTTTATCACCTTTCAAATAATTCAGTTTATTTTATTATAAGTTCTATGTAATAGACCAAGCCAAAAAATACATGAAGTGGAAGGGAAAAGAAACACTGTATTCTAAATTTTTTACAGATAAAATCTGAAAATGTGGCATGCATTTGTATTCAGCTCAGTATAAATTCCAGCGAATCAGTTGCCTCCAGAAGTCACAAAGATAAATAGTAGTTCACCTGTGTGTATTTTTATCTATACATAAAACCAGCTGTGTTATGGAGGCCTCAGTGGTTTGTTAGAGAACATTACCGAACAAAGAGCACCGTAAAGGCCAAAGGTCACACCACACAGGACAGGGTTGTGGATAGCACTTACAGGGGAAAATCAACCATAAATGACCTGGGAGACTGTAAAGCACCTGAACAGTAAAAACAGCGTCTAACCAGAGGTCTGGGTTTTAGCTAAAACTTAATGCCCAGTTATAAAAGGATTCTGCAAGCATTTGTGAAAAGACTTTTTCAGCATATAAAGAAAAAGTTCAGATCACAGCTTAACAGGGAAGATGAGGATCTAAGCGGCAATCCTGAAAATTAAACGCAGAGACAGCTTGCCATATATGCCAATCATCATGCCCATCATCATGCCCACCCCTGTCACTGACAAACACCTACAAGTCTGCATTTCATCCATATTATATACACACATTACTGATCTACTTTATAAGCAGATAAATGAAGAGGAAGTTAGGGAAAATCAGAGGCACTTTGTTAACGTAACTCACCTGAGGGTTGGTTGAACAGCTGGCCTCGAATCAGCCAAAGACATCTCCAGTGCTCTTTGTAAAGCCTGCTCCTCTGACTGAAGTGACAAGGTACAAGTAGAATGTTTAAGTTCACTTTCAATATACTAGTGGTTACTTTACATACGGTGATTTCATCAAAGTTATATTCATACCATGCCGGCCGGAAAGGATGCCGAGGGGGGAATTACATTCTGTGCTGAAATGGATGTAGGAATCCGCGGGGTAGAGCTGGGAAAAGCAGGAATACAATGTGTTAAATTAAGTCTATTTTTAAAGTATATATATATTCAATATATCCATTACTCAGCACTCACCCTGAGCTGTAAGCTCTGTTGTTTACAGTTACACCATTAGAAACAGGCCGAGGGTTTCCTGAAGTAGATGAACGAGAACTAGAAGCAGACGAAGAGGAAGCACCTTGGGACCTCATTACAGCAGCATGTCTATGGGAAAAACAAAACTTAAATCACCAGGTTCAATGTGGTAATTCAGGAAAAAAAAGGAAAGCAGTTTCAGAATACTTAAGACAAGTATACTTACCCAGTTTTGGAAAGAGGCTTCCCGTCAGTTTTACAGTCGTGGTCTAGTGGGTGCCGATGTTTGAGACAGTAATTTGAATGACACTGGTCGCAGGTGACTCGTATCATTTCCTTTTGTTTACAGCCAACTTTAGAACATTTATTTGTGAAGATCTGAAAGAAAGAGAGAAAAACATACACTTGTTATCACTGTTTTTGATGACATTGTGCCACATGGTTAGGGGGAACTCTGTATTATTTTAACCTTTCTCTTTCTTTGCGCAGGGTCTGATTTGCAGTCCCGGTCGATGTGTTCTCCCACTTTAATGTCAGGCATCTCGCCTCTTTTGATGGGAATGGGAATATTACACAACGGGCAAACTGGAACCTGGACATCCTACAAGAACATACACAACAATATTAAGCAAAGGAACAAACTAGAAAATTTTATATCTTTTAAAAGAATATAGAACTAAAAGCATTCCAATTCAACCAATTAATTTAAAAAAACCAAGGCCTATAAAATCTGCAGATTCTGATTGATTCTCCAAGCAACATTCCTACTAATCCCCATGAGTTGATTTATGGCTACTTTTTGTTACAGTTTAATATGTGTGGAATACGTTACTGACTTCACAAGAACAATAAAGCTTAGGTGAGCGTGTTTTAAACAATACTGTGTGACCTAGGTTACATTAAAATAAATGGAACATATGACAAGATCAAATAGACATAAATGTAATTCAAAAGAAATTTAATAAAAGTAAAACCCATGGCATAATTGTTTGTCCAGAAACATTTTGTAGTAACTGGATTTATTAATTAAAAGATGAATACAGTAAAATAAAGTTTTTATTGAAGAGGATAAAAATCAGGCCTAAACATAAGTTCATATTTTATTAGGTTCTATCAATTCACCTTTTTGTAGGATGATGTACATTTGTGATTTGCATAGGTGATGTGATCCTTGCAGAAAATCTCCTGACAGGCATCACATCTCATTGGAAGAAAATCTGCAATCAACAAGCAGTATTTTATGAGGGAACAAGTTTATCAATCAATCACATTTTATTTGTATAGAATCATTCAGCAACAAGGCATTTCGAAGTGCTTTACATCATAAAAACACAAAAATGCAAAGTCATACAACATACAGTCAAGAATTGAAACATTACATTTTGTCAAGTGCCATTATTATACATCAGATTGCTGATTAATGTTGATTATCTTTCAAGTCAAACAACAACGTCAACAAAAAGGATAATGCTGTTTTTATTTGAAACTTTACACACCTAAACGCTTGCAGGTCTTCTCGGAGCAGTGCTCTCCCAAATCCGGAAACTCCATTTTTTTAATGGGTCTTCTGATGAAAATGACAGGTTTTTATTCTGAAAAAGACAAAAAAAATTAATATAAATAAAACTTAAATAGATGAGAAGCTAGCAGTTCTTAGAACTGGTCTCCATTGTAATAACAATGAGACTTTGAGGATAGTCATCAGTCACATGATTATCAGTCTGCAGAACAACAATGAGTTTGCTAAATTATTAGCAAGAGGCTAAGCTAACTTCGATCAGACTCACAGATGATCGATTACGTAACTAATAGCTCAAGTTATCCACTATTGTGTTAGACAAACAGAACACAAGAACTTCAAACTGAGAGAGATTTTTGCGACAAGTAATACATGTTCACAGTCTAACATGTATGAATTATAGTAACAAGATATAGAAATTAAACAACTACTTAATTTACCCAAAGTGAGCAAAACCCATATTTCTGCTAACTCGAAAGAAACACCAACACCACACACTACACTTTTCCATAAATGTTAATAACAAATACTAAAAATAAATCTTGAATATGTATGGTTAGAATGTATTCTCACGGCTGGCTTATTTGCTACGCTAGCAAGATGATCAGCTAACCTCAGCTTTTTGTTCAGGTTTACTCACCAGACGCGGCTTTCTTCTCGGTCTTTGGTTTTGTAAAAAGAAAATCACCGTATTCTTCCAGCCAATATAATTCTATATTTTTTCCAAAGTGTTTTAGTTTGTAATTTAGCTACAGAGCCCCTGACGTCCGACGCCTTGTTTGTGAAGCTCCTCGTCTGTTTAGCTGTGTCACGCATTGTCCACCTACGTCAAGACGCCGCTGATGTCATGCTCGCTACGTCGTAATGGAAGGAAGGCGTGGTTTCTAAGGTAGTCGTAGAAATTTCAAGAAAACTCTAGAATGACCCAGAATGTTCAAATAAAATTACGGAAATTGTGTTTAGTAAGTCTGAAATAGAATCTACTATTAAGAAAAGTGAAATCTGACTGGAAGCGTTTTTTTTTTATGGAGGAGGGGACTAAAGCTTGTAACTTGTTTCAAATACTGCTGAAGAAACTGGAAAAGAAAGTCGATAAAAACACCTATCACAAAGAACAACATTCAGACGTTAAATAAAACTACAATCGGTGGGCATTGGTGAGTGTGGCATGGACGTGGAAATTGTTTAACAGAATAATGCAACGTGAAAAATAAACGGTGAGTGAGTATAGAGAAACATTTAAACAAACAGAAATATAATGTTGACATATTAAAAATGAATGTTGGCTAAACACGAACAAATGAGTAAAATATTCATTAAATGTTTTAAGTAAACAAGATAACATGCATGAATAGATAGTTAGATGAGACATACTTTAACACTTCAGACCAGTAGATTCAAGAAGAAAGTTCAGATGTTAAGTTGAAATCATTTTAAAATAAGAGCAAATAGTCATGACAGTGGTAAAATTGCGCATATGTTTTCTTTTTAAAATGTTTGAGTTAATATTTAGTTACACATAAAATGAGTTGAAATGACTGGAAAGACTGTAACACGTTAGAGAATAAAATAACAGTAAATAATGGCAAATATAACAGAAATAATAATCATCATCCCTGAATAGCAACAGTTCAAACTTTCCTTATTCCTTTTGACCTTTTTAATTCTTGCACTCAAATAAAAAAATCGCATTATCGTAAATTAATATTTATATTCATATTCATTACACTCATTTGCTAAAGCTGTTACCAACATAGATAGTATTTAAAACTTTACTGAAACAACATATGTCTTCTCCACGTAAGGATTTAAAAGCCATTCATTTGGAAAGTTGACATTAAATTCCCAAACTCTGTTAGTTAATGCCTTTATGCTTCTATTAGATTTGTGCGACACAAATTCTCTTAAAATCTAAACTTTTAATGAGCTTAGCAGCCCTGAAACAAAAGGACATTATTTGCATCTCTGCTCTTTTAATTGCAGAGTAGGCTACCCTAATTTTGATTGATACAATCAAGATCAATCCGCTTGATATGATCTTGGTCTCCAGCTGTGACCTTTCTGTCATTTATGTAAATGCACTCAGCAAGGTACTTGTACCCTAATTAATTTGGATTTTACTTTTGGTCTTCAAAAGTCCATATTCAGTCTGACAAGACTGGAATAAAATGTTAGGTGTGTTTATTAGCATAGGCAAATGAGACATTTTGAATAAAATGATATGATAAATTTAGCGCTGGTCCACAGTTCTGCATTACCACTAATCCATACTGTACTGCATTAGGCTAACCTAAATATACTCATTAAGCAAATTTGTTTTGCATTCAGACAACAATCATTTTGGTATGATTACAAATTAAGGCTTTTCTGCCCAAAGTGGAAGAAGACATTAAATGAAATATATCACCCCAAATGCATCAAGTGATTTTTATCATATACTATTAACTAATATATGACTTGCCTTTTATGTTTAATGCAAGAAGCATAGTTTGGAATGAAAAACAAAGAAATTTAGCACAAAGAACAAAGGGAATTATGTTTCCCTTTGTTCTCTGTCTCTAACACTTTGACAGATAAAAATGCCATTGTACTACAATAACATAAATGCTGATATATTTTGCTTTTGTGGAGTGACTGCAGTCTTTGGGTACAATGTGTTTCCTCTTTTGCTGCACAAATTGTTTTTGCAAAACTGTAAATATTTTGTATGTGGGAGCTGTCAAAAATGTCCTTGTTTCGACTCATTTGTTATGGACAATCCTCAGTTAGATTCTTCCACTTTCACATCCTGATCTATTAGAAGCGGTGGAAAATTTTCTGCTGGGACACTGCAAAAAAAAAAAAAAAAAAAAATCCAGGTTTGACTAAATGCCTGCGCTCTTTCCTTCAGTTGTTCCAGGTTGATTGGTCTCTCTGAATTTTGCTTAGGGTGGGAGTGTGTATGCATGCTTGTCCTGTGTGTCTCTGGGTTTCCCCATTAATGGAGCGTAAACATGTCCAGATTGTACTCTGTTCCCCTCTGTAAAAAACTGCACAGCCAGTAGACAATGGATAGCTGCAGCTCACCAGTTACAATTTTTAGTTTTCAGTGGTTCCTAACTATTCTCGGATTACATCTATACATAATACCATAAGTAATGCATATAATTCCCTAGTCCATGAAGTTCTTAAATTACTACTGAGTGGTTCTCTGACAAAGTGATTGTTAATGACCCATCAGCTAAAGAAATATTTATCTGGTTTCTGTGCGTTAAATAATTGAATGCCCAATCAGTATTTGAAAGTACAAAAGTTCACGAAAATGTGCATAACTTACTTTTATTAAAAAGTGTGATAGAGCCATATAATTTCAATCTTACACTCTGACATTAATAATTTAAACTCAAGTACAATAATCCAATAAAATATACAAAGAATGTGTTTTAAATGTTATTAAATTCAAGATTGGGCTGTTACCCCAGATGTGAGCACACTTTGTGTTAAAACTGATTTCAGTATTGTTTTTTATGGGACAGATGTTGGCCCTTAAGAAAATGTTGGCTTTAAACGGCTTATCAAACAACTTTTTAGTTGTGTGGCAGGCTTAAGAGTGTCTTTCC
The DNA here is from genome assembly GCA_903067095.1 of Girardinus metallicus. NCBI lineage: Eukaryota > Metazoa > Chordata > Actinopteri > Cyprinodontiformes > Poeciliidae > Girardinus > Girardinus metallicus. The sequence continues at coordinate 63,638 of CAEGAE010000007.1, forward strand.
AAAATTGACCAGTTGGTGGCAGCACTGGTCTTCATGAAAAGTACAGCTCAGAGAAGGAAATTGTTTCCGAACGACGAACGAGGAAATCGCCATAATTGTGACCTCTAGAAATATTACATGTGTATATAGTCATGACAGCCGGGGATCTAAAGTTTTTCTTTTTTTTTTTTATTTCCAACTTAAAGCTGGGGAAGAGCATAGAACTCTTCACAAAGTCACCAACACTTCATATGTAATTGGAGTACCCATTTATTCATAATTTCCTTTAAACATTTACAAATGGTGCCTTGCAAAAAGTGACAGTGCCAGTTTTTGGCTTTTAACAGTTTACAACAAAGGTTTAATCTGTATTTTGTGATTTTAAATGACAGACTATGTGCAATATGAAGTGAGGGGACCTAGAAGGCCCCACTCTCAACTCTTTTGCAGCTCTAAACCAATCTCTTTTAGGTATTCTCCCTGTAATTAGCTGACCAGCTTCCATGTCTCTGAACAAAAGAGCAAAAGCATCCTGACAGCATGATGTTACCAGCTGCTATCAGGTTTCCTAATAGGGGCAGAGGGTTTAGAGTGATGCAACGAATTAGATGTTGTTCTTGGCTCTTTTGTGACTTCTTGGATGAGTAGTTTCACTGCTGGAGTAATATAAGAACCTGAGAAGGTTCACCACTGTTTCATGTTTTCTACATGTGTAAAATGGCTCACACTTCAGCTTGCTGGATTCCCAAAGCCCTAATAATTGATTTGCTACTCTTTCAAGATTGATGGCTGTCAGCTACTTTGTTTCTCATCTGTTCTGTAATTTATCTTGCTTGGTGCATGATGTGTTGCTTTCCTATTGTTAGACAAGTTCTGTTTAAGCAATTTATTGAGTCTGCAGGTCTGGCAGTAAGTAGTGTTAGTAAAATTAAAGTAAGCTTTTTCATAAACATTGCACATACATTGCAGTGAATGTAAGTTAACACTTACATTCAACCAACCTGTAACCACTTACAGGTTGGTTGCTTAATAAATGAGATGACCATTTGAAAAACACTGTATTTATTGAAGTTATGTGCTTTTCAAAATGTACTTGATCTGAAACATAATGTGCTAGTAAAAAGTAAAACCAAAAAAGAGCTGTAAGGAAGCAAAATATTTGTAGGTATGTGTCCAGTTATCATACACTTTCCCAGCAAAAGGCTATGCATCGCATTGTTACCACTGATAGTCTGTCTGGGTGTTATATGCTCTCTATATAGTGAAGCAGAATGACTCCTCAGACCAGGCTGCCCTCTTCCCTTGCTCCATTCTCAATTTTTGTGCCTACTTTTGAAGGCTTTCTCCATTGGATAGGGGTCAGCATGGGCACCCTGACTGATCTGCCATATCAGATCTTCAATTCTGCAAGCACACACACACATACACCCCCACGCACACACACCTACTCACACACAAAAAACTGCAATGTGTAATCCGATATCTTTCAATCAGAACCAAATGCGACTTGAGCTGAGCAAGCTCAGCCACTAGAGGGCAGAATAGGTCTTCCTGGCTTAACACTGGTTTCGATGTTTTGAGAATTCAACGCACTCTCATGGCAGGGTCAAAGATACAAAGGCTTAGGTGTCAGATAGAAGTGTTTAAAGAGATGTTGTAACAAAGATGAACCTAGGATTGTTAGAACAGTTGTGTTTTTGTGCAATTTCCGTTATTGAATGACAAAGTCAACAAGAAAATCCATACATCTTTCCTGTACCTAGGTTTTTTTTCTTCCAGATTGTAAAAATCCATGCACACATTAAAGTCTATGTTTTATATCACAAAATTAACTCATTTTTCTTTCAAAGTAAATTTGAAAGAGTAATGGCTTGTGCACTTACAGAACTGTCTATGAAATACGCTGTCTGTATAAATCGAAGAAGTTGTGACATTGTCAGCAATCCTCTTCCAAGTAGTATGCAGCGGAAACACTAAACGCAGAAGCACAGCAACTTTTAAAAACATTTGTGGAAGGTGGCTCCAAGTTTTTTGTGTTTAAATTTTAAACGTTAAAGTGTGCATCTCTAAGAAATGTCCTCTGCAAACAGTGAACAGTCGGTTGAAAGTCAGGAGAGTCTCCAAATGCACCCCCTTCAATACAAATGCGATGTTAGAAGTTTGGAGGTTTGGTTGCTGTAGAAAAAGCTCTGGATGAAACTATCCAATCAAGTTTTTAGCGCAAAACCTATACGCACAAGCAGAGATTAATGCGCACATGATCCATAACACATAGTGACAGGACTACTTGTTTAAATGCACCTATTCAGATTTTCACCAATCCATATCCATTTGGGATTATATCCAGGGTGGCTTAAAATTGGGTGAGGCAACACTCCCCTCCATCCCCCAATATTCCTGTAGAGTTGAATTATTAGATTGAAGTTGAATAATAAGCACTGAGTCAAACAGCACACCCTTCATCTGCGGAGCTGTAATTAACGGGGGCAAAACGCAGGCGGTGGCGAAGGGAGGGAAAAAAAATGCAAATTATTCCACACAAAGGCTTCTCACAAATTGGCGTCACCATTTCTCAAATTATATCATTACTATATTTTGAAAATGTTAATCTGTTGAGCGGATTTCCCGGGGGAGTTGAGTAAATTAGTTCTATTTCCGAGACTGCCTCTCTGCAAAGGCACGGCAGCGACAAGCACCTCTGATTTGCTGATTACAATTAGACTCCCCAGTTTGGGCTCCTTCAAGCATTGATAATTTTCGGCATATTAAGCACGTTTTAGCAAAGGTGATAAGTCAGTTTTAATTGAAATGAAATTATTATTCTAATGGAAGTTTGGTTATTATTATTAGGAGGCACTAGTCATTCTCAGCTTCATTTTTAATATATAAATGCTGGAGAGTGGAAAAAAAAGATTTTGAAGGGCATTAGGGTGTCAGGATTGAATGAGGTAATTTGAAGGGAATTACTTTCTCTTCTATCAGAAATGAACTGAATTAAAAGTCCAAATCAATCGCTTTCACTTCTCCATTCTACTTTGACAGCGGCACAATTACAGATAATTAGATGGGAGGAAACTTTTAATTGTGGGATTAGAGGGAGAGAGAATTCGGAGGATCAGAGAGAAAATTTCTAGGCAGAGTTTCTTCCTTAAAATCGAATCAAAGGATTTGCGAGCTTAAGATGGCACCCAGCTTTTCTTTTTTTCCCCTGCTGTTTAATTGGAACTGCATCTAGTTCATCCAAATCATCCAAAACAATTAATTTTTATTTAATTCTATAATTATCATCAAATCGAATAATGTGCAACCTAATTTAGATAGTTAAAAATTAACGTGCGTGAAGTTAATTGAGTAATTAAACTCCTAAACTGCTGCCTATTAATTTGCCTGCCTAATTAAAAATGAATGTGATTCTGTGCTGCTAAAGTAGGCATCATTATTGGATGGACTGGTTGGTATGTCCTGTGTCTTATTTTGGGAATGGAGATCATGTGAACACCTATGTTCACATGATCTCCTATGTTAAGTTGGCATGCTGGATTTCACTTTTGTGGTTTATCTGTTATGGATAAAGCAAGCGCGCAGCTGCAAAATCCTCGGGCTCCAAAGAGAGGATATCAAGAACGCAAGATGGTGGCATTCAGGACATGTGCTTGGAAGAAAGTGCAGGATAAACACCAAAAAGACAGAACTTTTATAGACATGGCACCTGTCCCTGTTATTTGCAAAACTGAGAGCAAAGTTTGAGTCTTTTGGGAAGACTTTCTTGTCTTTCTTCACCTCTGTGCTGAGCAGTTGATTTTGCCCATACCCAAGCATTCACCGTAAAAGCTCCCAGAGACTGTAGTTGAATTTAGTACGTCCATAAGTTATATTAAATAGAGGAGACATAAAGCGCATAACATCAAACTTCAGTCTTCAATCACTTCTTTCAACGAGACTTTGAAACAAATTCTAATCAACACAAGTTTTATAAACGCAAAGCGTTAGGAGTGATACAAAAGGTGAAGCGCAGAGGAAAGCAACCATGAAAAAGACCAATACTTCAACTTTGACATATTTAGTAATGTGAGTTATTGCATTAAGCTGTAAAAGGATGAAGATCTCGAAGTATCTGTATAGCTGTCAGTGTACACCAGCTTTCTCTCCTATATCTAATCTCTTTGCAAGTAAATCAATTAGCCCATATGCAATATTTTTTTATTGATTGGGGTCAACAGCGTGTTGTCATCCTAGCAACTCCAAAGGAGAAGAAATTCTTCATATTTTAAGAAAAAGCATTTCCCCCTTTGAACAGTTGCCATGAACAGACACACACACACACACCCACACACACAAAAGGTAACAAGGCAGGGCAGCAGCGCATCTGAATGCTGGCCTTGTTCGCCTTATTATCGGGTTAATTAAAACTAGAATCTGACAATGTCACCCGTTGTAGAAAAACGGATTTGAATGCTGCGTCTCTGGAGACTATGTCAAGGGGCTGCTTTGCACTGAGCCCCTGAGCTCCTCAGCTGGGGTGATGCACACAAACACATATATATAT
>CAEGAE010000009.1:0-31352 GCA_903067095.1 Girardinus metallicus
AGTTCTACTTTGGTTTCATCTGACCATATGACATTCTCCCAATTCTCTTCTGGAACATCCAAATGCTCTCTAGCAAAACTTTATATTATATTTACATTATAAAAAACTCAATTGATTTGAAGTACCTGATCCATTCCAGGCCGGGCCTTGTTGTACAGAGTTCTGGTCTCGATGTGTTCTGGTACCAGTTTGCATCCCACAGCTGGGATCTCTGCCCAGCGGTGCAGGACCTTCAGAGACAGGTGCTCATACGACTCCACCGGCTCATCTAAGACGACGTGTACAAATGCAAACAATTACATGCACATAGTAGCAGCACATCTATTGTCCTTTACAACATACTATATTACCAAATGTATTCACTCACTAATCTAAATGATGGAATTCAGGAATTCTAATCACTTCAGCATCTACAGGTGTATAAAATCCAGCACCTAGGTATGCACAATGCTTCTAAAAATATTTGGAAAAGATTGGATTGACCTCAGGAGCTGAGTGACTTCCAGCATGGGATCATGGATTTTGTTGCTACCAAATAACCAAGAGTCAGCTGTTTGGGGTATTATTACAAAGTGTTTGGAAACAACAGGAAATTAGATATGAATTGGTAAACCACATAAAATGTGAGAGCAGAGTCAGGAGATGCTGAAACCGGCAGAGAGTGCAGAAAGGTCGCCAGCTTTCTGCAAAATCAGCAGCTACAGAATTGTAATTTTCATGTGGGCCTAAGATGATCAGAACAGTGCATAGCAGATTTCCTGGCTGTGGAAGTGGATCCCAGAGCAATGCGAAGAGGCAGATGCAGTCAGGTGTCTAAAGAACGTCATAACTGGATTCCAGAGCAGAGGAGAGAAGTTAGAGAACCCTGTCGAAGGAGCTGGAGTTGGAGTCACACTTCTTCCCATGAGGTCTTTTGAGAGTCACGTGTGATCTGTTGGGGCCTCGGAAATTAATGTTGCTGGCTTAAAAATGAATATCACACTGATGATTTTTAACCTTAATAAAGGGCTTGATATATGTAACCAGTGTTCTGAAACGCCTAACGTTGATGTATGTAATCAGTAAGGATTAATTTTGATAATGCATAATCAGTATTTTGTAACTCAAGACGCAAAATCCTAACCTGGGCAACTTTAAGAGCATGTTGTGAAAATGAGGAGAACGACCGTTAACAGGTGTGATCTGTGGGAGCTAATTTAACTTTGATGGCTAATAAGTTACCCCACAGAAGGAAGCGAGGAGAAATATTTGGGGCGAAGGTCGTCAGACCCAGCAAATCTCCTCTCGTAAATTCAGCTGAAATGCTCTGGTGAGCTCGGCCACAGGCTGCAGCTGGACGGAGCACTGACCCTATTCCTGAATCTACTCCCATCATCAACAACAGTTCACTGCCAGGAGAACGGTAAAGGAAGTATTCATGCATCTGCACACCCAGACAGTGCAACAAGACCATTTCTTACTTCTGATCTTGTGGAAACAGTTTAGATTTCTTTCCTGTCCCAACACGACTGCACCAGTTCACAAAGCAACGTCTGTTAGAGACTTGAGTGATCTGGTGTGGAAGAAGATGACTGGCTTGTCCAGAGTCTTAACCACAACTCAGCAGAACAAATGTGTTATAAATTAGAGAAGACTATGAAGCAGGCCATTTTCTCCAACAGCTACATTTAAAACTACTTGTGGAAGAATGGTCAAAATTTCCATAAACACATTAATGGTCCATTTGCAAAGCTCCAAAGCAAACTTTTGATAATACAGTTTATCAGAGCAATACTGGTAAAAGATAAAATGCTGGTAAATATTGTGCAGATACATATTTATCACAATACCAGGGTGTCTAATGAAGAGGGCTTTGTTATGCTAGGTGTGACTGTTTCTTGTGAATTTTTCTTCAAAATGTCTTTGGTTGAGCTGCTGCATGTTGAGACATTTGTTCTCTCTGGTTCTAGATGCTGTGCAGCTGGAAGGATTTTTCCTCTTTCTTTTAACCTACAGACAGTTGTATGATGCATAACCGTGGCAAGTACTTGTAATCCTAATAATTACATCTGCTATAATTATTAGTACATTATAGTACTGTAGAATCTGAAAAGCTCAGAAGTAGTAATATCTGAACTCTGACCCCAAATCCCAAAGTTGAGCTAAAACAGGCTGCAGTAGTTTAAATCATCTCTTCTTTCCATCATCATGGGTAAGGATCATATCCACAGCCAGACACGGAAAAAAAAAACGTTAAAAGGAAGACTTTGAATGATTTTATGAGTGACAACAACATCTAGTCTTCCTTTGGGATGGATAAAGAACTTTTGAATTGAATGCAAATACTCCTCTTCCAGCGAACACAACAGCAATTGTGCAAATTCACTGGTGATGTCTAAGTCCATCTCAAAACATCCAGAACTTGTTGTGTGAGTCGTCTTTACCATCGTGCATGTACAGAGTCTTTCCTGTGAAGACTTTGTCAGCCACGATGATGCGTCCTGGACTGAAATGAGGACCGTCCACTCCGTTGTCTCTGCACATTTTTGACAGCAGCTCTGACGGCTTCAGGCAGTCTCTCCAGGCATTATAACCCCCTCTGCAGTCAAAGAGAGACGCTCAGTCAGTAGCTTAAACGTGACATGCTTTTGTATTCAGTCAACTTCTAAAACCATCTTTCATTTTTATCACAGCTGAAACATTTGCCCATTCTTTGCATAATAGTTGTAGTTGTTAACTGAAGGGTCATTGCAACACATGCATGTGCTTTGGTCCAAACTGCTTTATTTTGCTCCGGCTGTTTGTTTAGTTACATTGTTGTGCTGGAAAGTGAATGTCCATTCTAGTCTGAGATCTGCTGCAGCGTCTAACAGGTTTTCTTCCAGGTTTGTCCTTTATCTTACTCCATTCTTCTGATCACTCTCTTTTATAATTTTCTTCTTTTATCTCCTCCAGAAATATCAGTTTTGTTAATTGCGTGACTAATAGTTGTCCTGTTCATGTATTCTCCTACCTGAGCTGTGCATCTGTGCAGCTCCTCCAGAGTAACCATTGATCTCCTGGCTGCTCTCTGGTTAATGCTCTCCCTGCCTGGCCTGTCAGATTAGGTGGACAGCTACATCTCTGTATTTGTACCGTACTCTACCAGGCTCTAGGTAACGCTCCGACCTAAACTCCGCCCTCCGACTGAACACCTAGGAAACCTGAACTTACAGACTGTACTCCTTAGGGAGTCCACATGTAGCTCTGTGCCTGCTGTAAAAGCGGTTCTCCAGATCAATGCGGGTCTCTCCAATCAGGTCGTCACCTCCCACCAGGTCAAAGTCATAAATGAGCAACGACAGCAGAGACTCCTGAGGAAATGTGGCCTGCATTTCAAAGGACCTGGAGGAGAGAGCCGTCTCAGAACACGAATCCACTGGACAATGTTCACATGTTCAATAGATCAGTCGTGTACCGTCCAAAAACAGGGTTCAGTTGTTTTGGTATGTAGTTATCTCTGTCTTTGATTTCATTTTTCCCAAGGCGAAGAAAAATGTAAGGGTCGGCCTTCCCATCTGGGTCGGCTGGATGCAGGTTGGATGCCTGGGAAGACGGCAGGGTTCTAAAGCTTTATGTCACTTAAAAACACAGAGCAGAACGGAGCTGGACTCACAGAGACGATGTAAACCCGGATGAGAACTTGGACTGAAGTGTTTGGGGGTATTCCTCTGTTCACCCTGTAGTGGCCCGTGTCCATGACATCTTCCCCATCCTCCTCGTCTTCATCACTTAGCTTATAGAGGCAGAATCGACCCTAAATGAGCGGAATAAAAAAAAATAGATTCATATGTAATTTACTCCATGTCTCGCAGCAGCACCTGTAGAGGAACTCACCTTAAACTTCCCAACAAACCTCTCATCAGACGTTCCCTCGTCCTCATTGGCCTTCCCCCTGAACAGCTCGTATGTGCTGACCCAATCATCAAACGGACCAAACTGTGCCTCCAGCTCCTTACTGTACAGCTGCACAGACCAGATCACAACCAGAAATGGTAAGAAAAAATCTACGGTTTTATGTTTCAGGACCTGAAATCTATTATTATACACAAACAAACAGACTGAGGAACAGTTTTTACCCAGCATTCAACATTCCCATGTTGAATGCTGCTAAGTGGTCAATTTGACCTTGTCCAGTTTTTATGTCTCTTAGTTTTCAGTTATTTTTTAAATCAAATGAGAAAATATAATTATTTATTTATAGTCTCCTTTTTAAGTGAGATGTTGTTTTTGTCTGGGGAATTGCACCAACATTTTGTTATACAATGTTTTATTGTTACAATAACAATAAAGACTAAAAAGAATAAATAATGAGCATGGTACATCCTCAGTGAAACGATGCATTACATAGAACAAAACCTCAAACCAAAAGACGTTTGTGATAAACTAACAGAACCAGTTTTACCCACAGTTAAATTTTAAATCTTGTTCTTGACTCTGACAGTCGCTGCATTTTGATGGTCAGTTCAGGCCAAACATTTGGAAGCAACTTTAAAATATCAGAGGTGCTGAAAAACCAGCATGGACTTTGGAATGTACTTAGGGAATGACCAGACTTGACTGTTAATCTTTAGGTATACATTGCTACAGAAAATATTTTAAAACAGCCACAACTTTAGTATAAATGTAGAAAAATGAGCCAGTTCCAGCTGTTGGACACTTCCCCTCATTGAGTTCAGAGTCAACTTCATGACTGTAAGCTGCTCTGGTTCTGTGAGTACAAAACCAAGCCCTCATCACTATCCCTCCATCACCATGCTTGACAGTTGCTTTGAGGTGTTTGTGTGCTGCTAAGAGACAACTATAGCAAAATCTATCCATTCAAATTCGATGGAACAAACAACTTTTTTTATACTGATGACCTAGTATTGTGTTGAAAAGTTTCCTTAAATTTCTTAAGTTTATTGCTGTTCTAAACATAAACTAAAGACTAACTTGGTGCTTATGTCCTTGGTGTTTTACCTGGAGTGTTGCTATGTTAGTAGGTAAGCTATAGCTGAGCTCCAGTGTCTCCTTTCCTTTCGGTTTCTTCTTCTTGTCTCCTTCTGATTGGCTGCTGACTGTGGCAGAGCACACAGGATGTGTTCAGTGACAAACACTGACGCAGAACGCAGCAACAAACACAACGACGTGCACACATGCATAAAGCCTCATTCACAGACCTGTTAGTCAAGTGTCAGAGTTTACACAATCCACCGTGACTCTTCAAGTGGAAGAACAAACCAGTTCTTTTATTCATCATGTGCACAACTCTGCCCACAAAACTACAAATACCATGCCGATTGTTCAGTGACAGAACCACATCCAGTACATTCACATTCATAGTGCAACAGCTGAAGGCCTTGGTGTCAACATGTGTCTGCAGCTGTACCACGGAAACCAAAAAGATTCAGTCAGTCCCCAAATCCTGCAGATGTCATTCAGTAGCCAAGCAGAAGATTTCTGCCTAGGAAGTGAACAAAACCAGAAGCTGGATGTGCATGACAAGAGCTCCTCCAACTGCATGTCTAAGTCCTTACCCAAAGAGTCTACTCCATCGCTGAGCAAGCTGTGGTATGGTGAAGCTGCAATGCACAACAGTGTGGGTCAGGGGACATTCACCTCATCAGATATCAGGAGGTTAAAAACATGATGTTCTAAATGAAACAGTATTATTGAATAAATGCTTCCATTAATTTTTTTGTTATTCTTAAATGATCCAAATGTGTAGCCTCTAGTCTCTTGGCTGCTGCTGAGAAAATGAGCTTGTGAAGCAGTAAAACGTCATTTAAAGCTGCAGTATGGAAGCTTCATAATTTTATTTACATATTTGCTGGAACTGACAGTTTAGTATGAGGCAGATAATCTGTGGGAAAAAAATAATAATAATACAAAATCAAGCTTTCCTAGTGCTTCCAGAGACTGTATTAAATTACGTTTTACTATTTAGCGTGCTATGTTCTGGACGGATAATTATTTGTGTTATGTAATGCTGAGCTGTTGATGAATGCTAAGTGCTATTAGCAGCTGTGGAGAGAGAAGAGGAAGAACAGAAAGAACCTTTGCCAAGAAAGAGTCAAAAAGTGTCAAAAGTGTTGGATCGCTTTAAGCTAAGTAGAAAAGATAACACACCATGGCACTTGATGCTCCGCCCCTGGATAACCTCAGCAGGTAACATCCACTACATACTTGGAGATTGTTCGTGATGTTTTTGTTCCCTTTGCAAACACAAATATGGGTCTGCCACAAGGTCTCTTCCACATGGGATATGTTTGGAAAACGTCCAGCTCAGGAGGGAGATACCCAAACCTCCTGAGCTGACTTCTGTCGATACAGAGGAGCTACAACTCTACCCCAAACTTCTTCTGAATGACCCAGTCACCACCCTGCCTCCAACTCCTAAGGGAAGGTTCAGCCACCAAATGGGGAAAGCTCATTTCAGGTACTTGTATCTGGAACATTTTCCTTTAGAGTCAGAACATTAAAGGGACAGAATTATGTACAATTACCTTTTTTGAGCTCTATATCATGTTATAATATTATTCCCTCATTAAGAACATATCTAGAATGTTGATTTGATTCTTTCATGCATGTTTTAGAAATCCTTGAATCTCCCATTTGGGTTTGTAAAACACTTGGGGAAATCAAGCACCACTTTCCACATGTAGCTCCTCCTGGGAACTGCAGCTTCCAAGCCGAGCTTCCACCTTACAGAGTCCACCTCCCTCCCAACTCACCCACTCAGCTCCTTCAAACTAGCAGCAGCAGGAATTAGCAAACACATGGTGGAACCGCACATCTGCAGAGCTCATTATATGAACCTCATTCCAGTGCTCCCACAAACGCTTGTAAACGCTAATAGAGGAATGTTAATGTGATGATTGCTGAGAGCGGAGCATCACAAAGAGCAGAAGTTTCTTAAAGAGACAGTGGCCCATTTTCAACCTGTTAAATTGCAAAGTCAATTTTTTTTAAAGTTATTTGTTTAGGTTGCAGTTACTTGATTGTGCTATAAAACTATACTATATGGCTGGAAAACACATAATGCTGCTCCCTTAGTAAATTAACTTGATGAATTGATTGACAAAAAATTTTTAGTATTAAAAAATGATCTGTGTGGTACAGGTATGGGATGACACATCAAAACCTTTGTCTTTTACACAGTGTTATCTTTTGTGAGTCTTGGTAACAATCAGAACATCCAGCTCTGATGAAGACCAGTGGACCAAAGCATCTGCATGATGTCAAAATGACCTAACAGATATCTGGAGAGGTCAGTCAACCAAACAGTACATGCTTCTTAAATGAGCCACCTAAGTGCTTTCTTTAATAGGAGGGCTGAAATATTTTGGACCTGGCAACATAAAACAAAGATACTGGTAGTACATGAAAATTTCTTACCTTTGTCAAACACACTAGGTAGTTGAAAGTTGTCCTTCTGTTTAGCCTGGAATAAACACGGGCAGCACAAATGGACATCTCTTAGGAATATTAGATTAATGTTTCTGCACAAACCTGGCGGTCAGAGTTACCTGTTTGTCCACAGAAGCGTAGTATTTGGACCACCAGTCAATGACTGACTCTGCAGACTCATCAGCGATGGTTCGTCTCCTCCTCTTAGTGGACCGGTGGATGCTCTTTGAGCTCCTCTCCTGTTTGAACAATATTCAGAAAGGATCAATTTTGGAGTTGGTGCAAGTAATATGACCACTTCTTCTTTTGCTTATGAATTTCACCTTTTTCTTCTTGGGTTGTGGTTTTGGTGTGGGTGGAGCTGGAGGCGGAGCTTCATCCTCCACAGTAATGAGGAAGTCCTGATTAGTTAGGGTCACAGTTGAACGGGTCTCTGCAGCCTCCTGAGACAGCCCTGTCAACCACAGTTCAGTTCACTTCTATTTCTATACCACTAAATGACAACAAATGCCATCTCAATACACTTAATGCAAGCTCCAGGTTATACCAGTTATATGAGTCGACTCAATTCAAATCAGTCTAGTCCATACAGTAAAGCACAGTGGTTCTCACTGTGGTTCAGTTCAGTCCCAAAGCCTTAGAAAAGGCTTCCTAAGCCTTTGTAGGCTGATAGGCTTTAATCACCGTTTCTCAGCTGCTCTTTAATTTCTTTAGACTGGATCGTGATGCTTTTCATTTTTAGATATTTTAAGTGATTTATCAATTCATTGTCATTGTGGATGGTGATACTCTGGGCAGGACGTATCTCCTGTAGTGGTCAGTAATGCAGTGAATCTGACTGAAGACTGTTGTTGAATGTCAGTTGCATGACTGTAAGGACATGCTAACAGCTCAATTTCCATGAAGCAGAGACGATTTTCCGCAGTAACATGTCCTGGATGACAGTTAGCAAGGACAGCTAATCCACCTCATTTGGTTTTGCTGCTCCTCTTTGTCTAGGCGTCTGGTCAGAGAAATGGATATTATTCAATATGATGGACAGAAGAAACATCCTCATTCTCTCTCTGGGTTTATTTAAACCAAAACTGGACTGAATTGGGTTCTCTTAGAATGAATGAATGAATTTATGAATCTTGTTTTTTTAAAATGAATGAAAGCTGAACTGAAAATAACACCAAAACTACAAGTGTAAGTGGTGAAGGAACATTTATCTAAATCTTTTTGGTTCTTTTCTGATCAAATTTGGATCATTTTTGGTCCTGTTGTCATTTTCATATTTGTCTTATTTTTATTTACATTTCTAGTCATTTTGGATAATTGTGATTTTTTAATCAGTTATGGAGTCTTTTTTATTTTTATTTTGCATCTTGTCATTAAATGTCTGATAAATCTATTTGAAAGTTTTTTGTGTTTTAACAGTTTTTTTGTACAGTTATTTCATATAAAATCCAAGTTCTTTATCTTTAAAGTGTTACACATGGTGGCCTTTTCTTATAAAAGATGCTGGAAAACGATAAAGATGAACTGCTTTGACGGCTAATAAAAACAGTGTACAAAACTATAAACAACCATTACCTTTAATGCTGTGTGGCTCTGGTGTCAGGGAGGGTCTTGGGGTGTGTGTGACCTCAGGTGGTTTGTGTAACTGAACTGTGTGAGGGGCAGAGGGTGTGTACTTGAAGGCCTTGAGGTTGTTGATGATGTGGTTTCCAACCAGTGTGCTGCGGCCAAAGGCCCGCCAGTCAACGACTGTGATGCTGAGAGGAGGATGGAGGTTTTCGTTTTCTGGTAACTCCTGCCGCACAACAGAGTGGACAAAGAGATTTAATGTGCTCGATAAACGTATCAGTGCAGGGGATAAAGTGCAATACATTGCCAAAGCAAAAAAGTTATCAGACATTCATCAATGGCGATGGCTAATAGACAAAGCAGTGCAGTCCTCCAGGACCAGAGACCTGCGGTTTTCAGATCTTTGTCAGACACACTTTGATTACCCGGCTACACTGTCTCACTAGCATGCTGCCACGCTCTACACAGCTCTACTAATGAGCTGATACTGGAGCCGTGTGTGTTGAAGCAGAGAGACACCACTGCATTAGAGTGTTCTGTGAAAGAGGTTTTAGATGTACACGTGCCTTCTATAACATGTTCTATTGAAGGAGCCTGTTATATACTGACATTCTTTTTACTATATTAGGACAAAAGCAAAGTTTTCGTCTTACAGTAAGGTACCAATTAGATTCAGTTCAGTTTTATTTACAACGCACTAATTCACAACACATTGTCACAATGCACTTTATAATAAAAGTCAATCATCTTATCCTGAGTTACCAAAGGAACTATTGATGACTGTGATCACCAAGAATTAGATTTCCTTCTATTGTCACTGTGCAAGAAAGTACAACAAAATTTAAAAAATAGTTAAAGCAAGAGTTAAAGCACACTGGCCTCCAGTCTGTAGGTATGTAGCCTGATCCTTGCCTTTTCTCATGATCACCTGAACCCAGTGGCGTAAGATCTAACATGGAGTTCCAGGAGGTTATAGATAGCTTAATTTCTTTCCTTTCTCAAAAAAACTACACCAACAGTTGTTAGTGGCCCCTCCCGTTATTTTGCTTGTATTGTGTATTTGACTGACATCTTTCAGAGAAAGTCTCTTTTGACTGGGAGAGAACGATCTTGTCCCTGATGTCATTTGACAGATTGTGCTGATGTCCTTTGACAACTGTATTATACAGTTGTCAAAGGACAACTGTATAGTACAGTTGTCCAACTATACAGTTGACAACTATACAGTTGTCAACTGTATAGTACAGTTGACAACTGTACTATACAGTACAGTTGTCAACATTCTGTAGACAACTGTACTGTATAGACATCCTGACTGGAGACCATGTCTGCATTTGCTAGATCTGTGCACCAGATGGGAACACTGTCCATCTACAGGAGCCACAGTTCTGCTTGGGTAATAATGGATCAAATAATTATTTCACTCGGTGACATTAACTTGCTAATTTATGTTTTTTAATGTGATCTTGTAATTGGAATGTTTTGACATATCACCCAGCATGATGTGTTCCTCCTAGACCATCTAAGTTCTAAAGATCTCCTGATATAGTTTATATGTTCCAGGTGTTGATCTTACCAGCTCTATGGTATCTAACAGTGTGGTGAAGTTTGGATTGGATTTGTACTTCTGGATGACTGAGGAACGCAGAGTTTTACCTGCACACTCTATGAACACCTGGAAAAAATGAACATCTTAAAGTCATTTTTTCTAAAAGCATATTTGTTAGAAAATGTTTTGTTACACATTTAGGAAACACACTGCAAAAATTATGACAGCAATGAAATATCTATGTAATTCCGATTCCCTTAAAAGTAAGTGAATTTCTCAGACCTGTGGCCGATCAACAGACAGGAGCTGAACCTTCTTTAGTTCCCTCAGTCCCCAGAACAAAACCTAACGGGGAATATCAGCATCTGCTTTAAAAGGACATTCTAAAGATCTTCTCAACCCCTTGTGATTAAAGCAGACAAACCTCCAGCCTGTAGGTGCTGAGGACTGGCCTGATGTTGGCAGGAACAGTATAAATGCCTCCTTCCTGTTCTTCTAACTCTGGCAGACTCAACTGGCCAGACTCTGAAATCTAGAAGATGGAAAAATTCAATCTGGATTAGCATGATCACAATGGTGTGAGCCAGTTACCTCTACTGAAGTACAGTTTTAAACAGTTCAAGATTTAAAGTAAAAAAAAAAAAAACATGATACAATATACATGTAGATGGTCTCAAGTTCTGATACAGCTGCGTTTCCATTAACCTTAAAACTGTGCACATTGAAATTGAAAAAAAGGAAACAACAATTTTGAAAAAAAAAAAAAAAACATTTGTTGATAAAATGCTGTAGCATTGGGACGAGGTGACTTTTTTTGGCTGCATTGAAATACATATATTTTGCAAAACTGCAATGGAAACATTTTTATCACATCACACGAGTCATGTCTGATTGACTCATGTGATGTCACATGACATGTTACTACTGGTGAAAACGACAAAGAAGACGAGCAGTAGTAGGACGATGGTTTTTCTGACAATGTGCAGCTGGATCCACCAGAGCTCTCACTGCATTGCACTCTTGGTAAAAAGTTGTGTCATTCCAACATGTTGAATCCATAACTCTGAAAAATTACAGACTACAATTTCCGTCACATGTGTAGCTGCTCCAGTGTATAAGGAGTTTGTCGCTCCTGAATAAGACGCTGACGTCTCCTCTGATGGCTGACAGAGGATGAGCGCTAGCACCATGTCTGAATTATGAACATATCGACATGTAAGTGTTTACAACCATCTTTGCCATGATGTTTTATCGCATAAAAAGGCTTATTCACGTGTGATTTTAGTTTATTATTTGATGGAAACACTGCAATTGCAAATTGTGCTTTATCAGCATTAGTGGAATACAGAAAAAGGTTTACGCACATTTCTAATGGAAACTCAGCTTATGAGACGCCAGACAAAGTTCCAGAGTGGAATTTTGTCACTGTCTGTAGTCGCTGACCCTTCCTGTATCTGCTTGGGCCATCTGCCAGTCTCTTCTAAACATTTCTCTTGTTCACAAGGAAGCCAGTCAGATGTTTGGGTAATCATGGTGAGAAAACTAAAGGAGTGCTGCTCATTACTGTTATCAATGGATATCACTATTATCGCCGTTTCATACAACTTTGGCATGAAAGTGACCAGAGAGACTAACCTGCAGCAGTTCAAATGCAGCCAGCAGGTCCCCTCCTGACTGGCTGCCGCAGTGAAGTGGGCTGTACTGCAGAATAGGGGGGGTGTAGGGCTCAGAGGCTAAGCGCACCTCAGGGACTGCCACTGTGGCTCCCAGGTACTCTGCTTTTCCCTGCACCGAGCACAGAGCAGGGAGGGGTTCAGAGATGGCAGAAACCAAGAGACTCGTCTGAATCATGTGTCTTTTGGTGGGATTACCAGAGCGTCATCATCGTAGACCTCGACAACAATGTGAGGAGGCTCCTCCTGGATGTGCTGCAGGTCTCCACTTAACAGAAGGGAGCTCATTGGCAAACAATGGTTCCATGTAGGACTGAGAGTCTGACTGATGATCTGACAACACACACAAAACAAGAAGACCAAGGTCAGACATGAAGAGCAGAAATACCGCAACAGGTTTGTTCTAAACAGTTTAGAACAAATTAAACTCTTCAGTGTAGTTTGATTTTAAAGTGTTTTAAGTCAGGTTGCCATGAAAACCCCAGTCATACGAGCTGGGTCCAACAATACATGTAAACACACACTCACATTGGTGGTTTGGCTGTGTGAGAGAAACGTGACTCGTGCAAATGGGTCGGACAGCCCCGTGTTGTCTGCAGCGATCAGACCTCGAGCCTGATACATGTGGCACCGCAGCTGGAACTGGTGCTGCTCTGCAGAAACAAACACAGCAGGTCCGTCCACAAGCTCTGTGATGCACCAACATTCACCTGATGAAGCTCTGAGAGCGAACAACAAACCTCCAAGTTGTGTTACCTGGTCACGTCTAGCCAAAGTCACCAAAAAGCAATAATCATTGAGGTGATGCAGAAATCAATCAATTCTAACAATGTTATTAAGACATTAGAAATTCATATCTTAGTTTTTCCTGGCTCATCGGAGGTCACACCATGTGTAAGGGTTTACTCAGCACAAATTAAGGTTAAAATTAAAGTTTCAAACATGATGTGTGGAAGTGATATGAGTGGCATATGGTGTGTATGAGTGGAGGATTTAAGTGAAATTGTTGGAAAGTGTGATTAAAAGACAGATATTTGTTGAGCAGAGCAGAGAGGAGTTCGTTGGTAATCAGTGGTTTGAAAGCCTTACTAGATCCTCAATTCAGGTGTCCCAAATTAGTAAAGGAAAGTAAAAACTCCAACCTAAACCGAAGGGTTGTAACAGACCAGAACTGCAGCGAGGTTTCTGGCAATCTCTGTATTTTTCTCTAAGCTTGCTTAATGGGAACAAAAACGCTGACTTCTGTCCGTTGCATTCAGCTAGAAGAAATTCTGATCAATCTACTATTAAACAATGGACATACTGCCAAGAGTGTACATAGAGGTGCTTCTTCCTCACCCATGCAAAGCAGGTAAGAAGGAGGGCTGTTGGTGTCGCCCCCCCCTGTGGCTGGTCTGTAGCCTGCAGGCAGGTCATCCAGCATATGGCTGGAGTCTGAGCAAGCTCCAAACCACAGATACACGTCCAGCTTGGCTTGGACTGACAATGCTGCAGGTCGCTTCCCTGGAGGCTGCACACACAAGCACACACACAAATTCAGAACGTTTTTTTTTTTTTTCTACCAGATGTGCAAGAATTAAAGGAGCAGTGTACTACGCATGTTCTAACCTTCAGATACAGTGTTACTATCTTCCCACAGAGAATTCCTCTGGCCTCCCGGTTGCTGGAGTAAAGCAGGTCTCTGGTTTGAAGTCTGGCGTATGCAACACGTTTGTTATTGCTTAGCAACCACACAAACATGTCTGGGACTGTGTGTTGGGGCTGCAATGTGAGGATGTGTATGTGATAAAGAAAAGTTAGGATACTATGGTAAACATATCAGTCAGACGCTGTTAAAACTTTTCTCACCTCCTCAACAAGGAAACGTAGTTTTTGTGCTAGCTTAGTTGCTTCTTGTAGCATTTCTTTCACTCCTCTTGCTGTTGTTTTCCTCTCTCCAAGCATCTCAGCCTCTCCTATCATACTCTCCTGCAACACGCATGTATGTGCTGTGTTCTAGTAATGCTTTTCCAAAACACTTTGCTGGAGAACACACAGTAAGTTCATACTGACCTGCTGTCTAATAAAACATTTCCTTAGAGCTATTAAAGTCATACTTATTTAGATTGATCGCAATAGAAGAACAAATTAATAGACCCTCTGTTTAGGTGCCAAAAGGCCCATGGTAAATGGTCTTGGTAAACTTTAGACATGGAGGATATCCTGAAAGAGCCAGCATAAAGTGACCTTTTTATTGATTATTGTAGCTGGAGGCAGTATTGATTAGTTGATCAAATAAATTGGCACTTCAGTTGATTATCTGCAACATAAGTTTTTGAAAACAATATTGTAAAATGGTTCGAAAATGACCAACTATTTGAATTTGAGCACAGACATACCATATCAAATATTCATGTTACTGTACTGCAACTACAGCTCTGGAATATAGAAAGGTCACTGAAAATTTCTTTCTGAAATCAGACCCTCTACATGCATAATAGTTTATTTATTGCCTCTACCAGGCGGGGCATTCAACTGCCCAGTTAGAGACTACTCTCTAACTGGGCTGCAAAAGTAATTAAGCAACCAATACTCTGAGTGTATTCTGAATGAATTAATTTCTCAGTCTACTTAGATGAACTTTTATGCTTATACTTTTAATGTAAGCAAAATGTTGTAAAATGTATTTTGATTCAGTCCATTATTTTTCTATTCTTCATAAAAGGAAAAATAATGTTATGGACTAGTAATAGTTGCAATATCATTAAGTCTTAAATAGAAGTTTGTGAACATTCTTAGTAAGCAGCGACATCCCTGGGTGAGTTCCAAGACCAAACCCACTGCTGACCACAAGCAACACAAAGGCCCAAACACCAGGTTTTTGCCCTATAGAGACAATATTTCTGATGTTAACATTTGTTTGAAGACCTGAAATGTTTAGCAGTGAAAATAAAAACAAGACTTGAAGAAATTAATAAGAGGGGGTGACTGTTTTCCATGTCAATATATGTGTTAAATCCTAATTATTAATCAGATATTAAATTAAAAGGTATGATCCTGGCATCAGTCGATTAAAACTCAAAGATTCTTCATTGATATCTAGATGAACCTTCCCTCAGCAGGCGCTGCCAGCCTCACCAGCTCTTGTTTGCACATGGTCAAACGTTTCTTGTCCAGGATTGTCAGGTAGCTGCTCTTCAGCTCTGCCTTCAGTTTGGCTTCCGCAGTGGCAATAAAATTCCTGTAAAACACACAACGCATCTTAAAGAGCAGAACAAAATTCCTCCATGATGATACTAGAAACCCATAAAAAAATAAACTTTTGGTTGTGACAACTACAGGTGGTTTGCTTGTTGATTAACTGAATGAATGTTGTAAGAAAGGCGTCTGGTTGTCGTGTTTTAATTAGTGTTGGAGCAACAGCAGTAAGCAGTGAAGAAAAAGCAACAATGTTGGTGAATAAAGATTTGGTTGAGCTCAGAGTTACATTAACCCAAATCACTGCCTTACACTGGTAATGACTAGGGTTGGAAAATGCAGTAAATGAATTAATGTCAATACAAAATCCTAAAATGGGTAAAAATAGAAACTTATCTGGCGATGGTTTGCCCAGGAGTGAATTGAAAGGCTGGAAGTGGATTTAATATCATAAGAATTGTAATGTGGGAATAAAATGTGTATTAAAGTTGTTCCTCTCCTTACTGTCATTTCTGTTCTAAAGAAAGTCAGTATTTTTACACAATGGTTCCATTATAATTTGAGGTGACTTCTTTGGACATGACTGTAAAATATCATAAACATCTGATCATTTTTCTTTGATACCTGACAGGTATGAAAATTTGCAAGTTATAAAGTTAAATCTCTGAGCGTAATTTTAGAAACATTTTGATTAGTAGAGATGATATTGCTATCCAACATTATGAAATGATTCATCGCTCCAAGCCTCAGATCCCCTGCTGCTGGTTTCCAAAGGAGCAGTGACAGCTCTGCTGGAATTACCTGGCATCCACACAAAAATCTCTGAGCGCAGATCTTAAAGCTGCCTCAGCTGCTGGGTCCAACTTCTTATGAAGGTCAGCAGCAACACACACCCCATCCTCCTGTAGGACACAACAGCAAAGAATAATCACAACAAGTAGACTGTTGAATTTAAAACACTGCATTTTTCACTGATAATCCTTTCTGAACAGTTATTGCACCTGCTTCTTTATTTCGGGTGTATTTATCAAGTTAAGATCCGTGTAAAAACATATATATGTTTATTATTTAGGTTGGACTTTTTGTCCATTTTGCTTCAGTTTTCATTTGGGGTGATCCCAACACAAGGAACATGTTAGCGACGGCAGCAAACGTTCTTTGACTTTCTTGTGTCGTGTCGCATGTCTACATGAATGAGTTCAATATTTCATGTGTGAATTTTGTGGGTTGCTTGGCTGGAGAAAAGCAAATGATTGTTGTTGCACCGCCCCCTTGTGTAAAGTGTGGTTTGAGTTTAGGTCTGGTGTAGGTTTAGGGTTAGAGTAAGGATCAGGGCTGGGCTGTAGAAATAAATGAAAAATGAATGGAAGTCAAAGCAAAGTCCTTGTGTGTGTGTGTGTGGGGGTGTGTGTGTGTGTGTGTGTGTGTGTGTGTGTGTGTGTGTGTGTGGGGTGCACATGTGTGTGTGTTTCTACTTACAAACAGCACAGCGATATTTTCCAGCATATTGGAGTTGTAGAGCCGGTAGGTTCTGTCCTCCCAGCAGCTCACGACACTAGCACAGGGCTTCTTCTTCTCCAGAGGCAAATACATGTAGTGTCTGAACATAACCACACACAGGCATAATGCAGAGCTAAGATTAACATTTGATTAATGTACAGTCCACTGCATACATATTCTACATGCTGTGAAGGACCCACGGTTACAGTGTGTTTTGATGATAATAACACAATGTGGTTGATTGGTGGTCAGCCACAAATCAACTTGAGAAGCTGGCAAAGCTTGATTCTTATTTGTTCTCCTGATCAGTTTTTCGTCATGTCAAGGATAAAAGAAAATCTTGAGAACAAAGATTTTCTAATTCTTTAAGAGGCCCACGTTTATGAGAGGGGAAATTGAAATTGTGTTAAAAAGCTTCAGTAGAAGAAGAAGCAAATGAGTCTCTTCATATGATTTAAGAAAGAACCCCAATTAAAGCTCATTAAAGAAGCAGTCTGTTAAGTTTTCAAGTAGTGTGAATGAACTGCAGAAGACAATCTCAACTGTTGAGCAGCATATTCAACTGAAACCCACCTGTTTCCTTCGACGATGAGTGGTTTCTCCGGAAGTGTAGCAGATTTTGAGGCTCCGCATGAATCAGAGGGATCTAAGGGGAGGAGGGGTGAGGTTGGGACGGTGAGGGAGGAGCCAAAAATGTCACTGCTGTCCGGGAAGTCCAGCACCTTTCTCCTCCGAGTCACTGCAGGACTGGCAATACTTGGTTGGACTGAAGACTCCAAGACATTGCCGTGGTTACCTGAAACAAGGTGTACAAGTAAAGAAGGAGCCTATTGTTGGCTACCAGTGACCCAACATGTTAATGCTCACCCCAATAGTGTTACAATTAAGAAAAAATCAACTGAATACCAGTTTAGTTTGTTTTTGTCTCAAGTATATATTACAATGGAGAAAAAAGACTTGTATTTTATTTTCTAAGAGGTTTTGTTGTGACTCACCGAGGGAGAACTCAAAGCTGATAGGCCTGTCTCCAATCTTACGGTCAATCATGGTGGCCTCAAACAAAGCACCAAAAAGCAGGAAGGTCTCATCATCTTCACTTGGCTGGACATAGAATCAGAAGTACTTTATCAGTTTAAATAACAATATTTACACTAATGCATGATGAAATAAATCTAAGCAAGACGAAAGATTATACATGCCTAATTTTATTTTTTTAGTTAGGGTCAAAATGTGGCTTTTGACCATAATTAACTGCCTTTTTATCTAAGAAGGTTTTTAAGCGATAGGACCTGGTCCGACTTATAGGCCAACGCACTCAATATGGAGCTTCATCAATTAACTTACAGTAATTAATTGCAGTACTACTTTGGTACAATTTCATTTTGCTGCTTTTAAATAAATATATTTTTTGGAACAAGCAAAAGGTTTTTTTTCTTACCACCGGAGGAGGATCAACAGGCAGGACCTCCGCTGCTCCTGCTTTTCCTTTGTCATCATCAGCTGCCCCTGTACCTCCTCCTGCTCCGCCTCCAGCAGAAGACTTAGCATCCTTCCCACCAGCTTTTCCTGCTTTTGTGTCTTTCACAGGTTTAATCATCCGACTGAGTTTGGAGTCTGAGCCTGTGCCCCCAGATAGGATTTCTACTGTCAGTTCTAAGTAGACCCTACCCCTAAAATCACAAGCACACAGTCCAGAGCATATAAATCAGGTAAAGAAGGCACTTTCTTTTAGTTGCAATATGAAGAAGCATCATATCTTTCTATGAACCTGAAGGAAACTCCCTCGCCAATGCCCTCATTGAGTTCCCCTGTGTCATCACCCAAAGAGAAGTTTCGAGCTGAGCCATACAGATTAATCCAAGCTGGACCAAAAGTTGGTAAAAACCCTAAAAACATGAAATAAGCAAGAAAAAACCTTATCATGATTAAACACTTGCATTTCCTTTCAACCTTCAGACCTGCTTTAGACCTTCATTTCTTCTCACCTTTGTCTCCATCTTGTTCATTGGAGATACGTCTTAGGTCAAAGTAATGGGTTCCTATGGCAACATCATTCATGCTCCCCTCATCCCAGACCTTAAAGGAAAATTAATTTAAGATTATAGGGAATTTCTACCTGCATACACTTAAATTCTTTTTTTCCGAACTGTAAATCAACTAGCGGTATCAAGCTTTCAGACCTGGATCTTTAATCTCTGACACAAAGGAGGAAACATCTCAGTGAAGACAATCTGCTCGTTCCACACGGGGTCTGCTGAAGACTTCTGGGTGGATGTGCGACCCTGACACAAACACGACGATAGTGATCACTGTTTTTCATTGAGACATAAGTACCATGACTGCAGCCATCCTTCATTCTGAAGCATGCTTCACAGATTTTATTGTAAAACAAGAAGTTGCTACTTCCTGAACTCAACTAGTTCATTTTGTATAATCTGGAGCACCTGCAACTATGAGCTGTGTAGATTAGTTATGGGATTAAATGTCTTAACTTTCTACATTTGATCTTCCACACACTTTGCTCTAAAAGGTTGAGTTGTATTGACCCTGTTTTATAGAGTCAAATCATCTATGTTGTGAAGTTGAGTGCGAACTGAGCGTCTGCAGACAGAAACCTTTAAAACTTTTCCTTCCACTATTCTGAGGTTGGTAGCTAAGGTAACAGCTGACCTCAGGAGCCTGTACCGCCTCTACTGAGGCCTTTCAATATGCATCCAAGTCCTCCAAACATGGACCTTAACTCACACTCATGTCTCAATTCAAGATGGCTACCGTTGAACTTTTAAATGGAAGCAACATTCATCTCACCACTTGTTTGAAGAAGCTGACGACAACATATGGATCAATGAGTGCTGTGTTGTCTCCTATAAAGGCCTTTGTGACGTTGGCCATAATGCTGGAGTTATTCCGAGGGAGGCCTTCGGCTCGGTACACCTTCACACAGAAACGGGCCCATGGCCGTTCAGAGGGAAGCCCCTCTGGGATCAGGAGGTTCCTGATGACAGACAACGTTATTTCAAACCAGTCAAACAATAAGGTTAATCTGCAAAGGCAACATGTAGCATTCAGTGATGAACGTGTCTAAAACTGCACATTAATTCATACTTTTCTATCTGTTCTTCAGCATCACTTGCTTTTTGTCCCGGCTGCACGGCATCACCTTTAGCTGAGACACTGATGTCACATTTAACATATCCTTTCACACCAGTGCTAATGTCACCAGGATTGGTCAACATTGCCCACTTATTGACAAACTGGTGACCTGAGAGAGCAAGACATGTACACAATTATTCAATTTATCTCTCTACTTTTCCATCAGAAGGAAACAATGAGAAAATCTGCTACAGATTTTCTCTAAATCATAAAACATGGTGGACCTGGCTGTTTGTAGACTGTCCAAACGTCCAGTTTAAAGGACCCCACACAGAACGTCTTCAGCATCTTTGAGTGAACAACCTGCAGAGGACCAAAAAGAACATCACAAAACCAACCTATAAAAGCAGCAGTAAGAGCTGTACCCCAAACAAATCAGCATTAAAGTGGGAAGTTGCATTCATTCTCATGTTATTACCAACCGTCAGCTTGATGACTTTGTCAAAGAAGATCTCTTTATGGGCAAAGAAATCAAAGACGAAATACTGATGGACAGAGAAGAAATGAGAGCAAAAAAGTTTAAATTATAAAGTAAAACTGTTAATGACATACTTAAAGCCCTTATGAAGTTTTTCTAGCAGCTTTTTTAAACATCTTTAGATGAACATGGACACTGATGTACATGTATACAATTATAGCAGGAAAAAAGAAAACAAAGAAGACACACCAACAGACGAGACAAAATGACAAGAAAACAAGACAAAGTTCAGCTTCCAAAATGCCAACATTAGGCAGAGATCTGAAATTGTTTGAGATAACAGAGTCTTCAGGATAGATATTTAAGATGAACATTTTAGAATTTAACATAACCTCTTTACTAATCATCTGACCAATCACATTCAGCATAGCGTTCCAAACACGCCCACACACAATGAAATAAAGACTCTTTCTGGCAAATGTATTTAATGTAAGTGTTAGGAATATTAGGATTGAAGTGATGTGATCTAACCAGTAACATAGTTAGCCTACTTAGCCACCTGTGTTGCATTTAATGTGTAGTTTGTGTTGGCAGGTTATGAACCAACATTGATGCTCAATCTGACCACTGCTCACCCCACAGTTTCTGGAAACCTGTTTCTCAGCTCTAGCAGTTTCATTTCACCTCATTGTAAAATGGAGCGTTTGTTCCTTCCTTGACGGATGTCTGTTTCTTCTCATCTCCAATCTCAATCACCACACTGGGGTCTATGTTTTCCCCCACAAGCTGTCTGGCTTCTGTAATATTAATGCCAATCTGCGAAACAGAACAAGAATAAGTCATTCATCAGTCTCCATGTAAGACAGAGTTGATCTGTTTTAATCAAAAAGGTTTTGTTTTCCTGTTCTATTTAAGCCGTTGTTGTTATTACCTGGAAGCTCTCAGGTTTTCCTTCACTGTCCTGAATGCGAGTTTGAAGTTTGGCCCTGTGGAAATCCACATGAATGTCAAATTCAAAGAAAAACCTTTTTTGTCATCTTGCGGACAAACAGGGAAATAGATGGAACAGAAAACATTCGTAATATCTGAGTTCTCACAATGAAGAAGTAAACTAGGTAAACGGCTTCCGATTTACATAACATCTTTTAAAACCTGAGTAATAATTTGAAAAATATATAATCACACTTCTATGTTTTTAGTACTTTCCAAAGAGGTTCCTCCATGCTGCTTTTTCAGTCATCTTATAACGCTACAGTTGCTGGTATCACCTCTGCAGCAGGATGTTTCTTTTATCTTGTTACAATATATAAGTGAAATTTTAGATTTCCACTATCAGTCCCAGTCTTACTGTGGCGAAAGGCATCACTGTCAATGATTTGATCAGCTTAGCTGCAACTTTAAAAAATGAAGTTGAGGAGGGATTTCTGTACAGTAACTGACAAAGTTCCACCTGGGGGCAATTTGGAGGTGTATGTGCTTCATATTCATGTGTGGAAGGCACATGAATGTGAAGACTGTGTTTTTTATTGCAGCGACATGGTGAGAGCCTGGTACCTGGAGCTGAAGCAGCAGCAGGAAATGCATGGCACTGAGTCATAAACTTATGAGAGCTGTAGTAAAGAAATCACACTTTTTAAAATTATGTTGCATTTCTAGTATTTGTTTTGAGTGATTGTCTCTAAATGAATGTTGCTATTTTTGTATTTGGATATGAAAGCCTGTATAATTTAGTCCGAAAAGCCAAATTTTTTAGATGTTGTGTCAGTTTACAGATATAGATAGACATAGTCCAAATGCAGCTTTTGACCAAAACAATATCTTTTTTGCAGCTTCTGTGTGAATTATTTAAACATTTCATTTCATAAACTTGACAATAACTTCCACTTTAGTGCACCAGAACTGAGTCCTTTTGCTTTCTTTCTGCTAGTTGTAACAAGCAGATGCATAACGGTTTGAAATCCTTTTGACTCCAACATAACTGAACAATATGTTACATAATAAATACACTCAGATATTGTACTCATCAGTTCCACAGTTTGATAACAGTGCTACCTCTTTGTGTTTGGTTTTATTGCTCTTCTAATGAGAGGCTGGTCTTCTGGGGTTTCCCCTTCCTGTAGGAGAGATGCTTCAGAGGAAGCCTCGACCTCACTGTCTGCACACACACAAACACACAAAACAAGTAGGACCACAGTACTCAGAAACTCTAAGTACTGAAATACCCTTTTGATCCATATCAGGAAACGGTACAGATAATACTTTAGTTTCATGGGACTGGCAGTAACAATCTGTTTTTCTAGAAAACTGAAATCACCCATAGCAACCAGGACTGCACAGTGTCAGTCACATACTGACACACGCTTATTTGACCAGGATTAGTCTCACTCCCATGATGACAGGGACAACTCCTCTACTTATGATCACGGCTGGGACTCTGATATTTGTTTTCCATGCCTTACCTACGGCTCCTTTGTTTGCCAGGACCAGGTCAGTGCTGTCTTTCTTCTTCTTCTTCTTCTTCACTTTCAGGCCAAATATATTCATTTCCTTCCTGTTAAAGGAACAGCAAGTTAGGCACTCAATCAGTCTCACTTTATGGATTATTGTACAACTGAGCCATTAAGAAAAAGATCCCAAATGTTTGGTGAAAAACAATAGTTTAAAATATGGACAAGTTGTTATGAACTGAAAACGGTCTAAAGTTCAGTCTGTGTGAATGTAACTGGTAATAAAATGCTCTCATTAGAAAGCAGTAATGACAAAACCTATTGCACGTAGCCTAAATATATTTTCTTTATATATAACTTTATTCTTTTATTACACTACGTTCAATAAAGTTAAACTCAAAGTAGATATTTGATTTTTGCTTTAAAATTGAAACTATTCAAGCAGAACATAGGCAAATTTGAATTTTTATAGCCAAAAACATAAACCGATATTTCAGTTTATTTTGATTTCCTTATGATGTTTCAAATGGTCCAGATTTTATCATTTATTTTTATTTTTTTTTTCATTTTTTGGAGACAGGTTCTAAATTCTGTGAACATGTGGGATGCACTGTTTCTTCTGTTCGTCCTAAGCTCGTCGTCTCACATGTGTTTGCACCACAAAACAGGTGTAGATTCACAGTAGCAAAGAATTATTAGCTGTGGATAGGATAAAAAACCTTTGTTGCACTTTTGTGTCACATTGCAAGCCTGATGTCAAAAAACGTCCAATCATTGAGGCCATCAGGTGAAGCCTATGTTGCTACTACAAGTTAAGGTTCTGAGAGTCCAAATACAATAAAACATGAAATATGGAAAGAAAAAGCAAACTAAAATTTCTACTCAATGGACAAAAAAGAAAACAAGTGGTATCCCATGTATTTTTTTTTATCTAAAAATCCAACATGTTCCTGGCAGCATATCTTTCTTGTGATGCACATAGATTGAGGAAAAAAGGAATTCAGCAGGTTTGCTCTTTTCTGCCTGTTTACACACAGTGATAAGACATCCTACTGCATTTTTGATCAAACTTGAATGTTCTAAAACTGATAGCTGTTGTTACAAAGGCTGATAGGTTAAAGTAATTGGTTATTACTTTAGAAAAGAAATACAAACTTCAAGGACTAACCTTTGCTGAGTTGCAGGACTGCGCAACAGATCTATTTAGCTGATATCTACAGAAGTTCCTAGCAGGAAGGTCTTTTACTTTCTAATTCTTCTCCACAGGTTACTTTACTCTAACCATTGTTTCCTCCTTTGCAAATCAGAAGACATAATAATCTATCTGCTGTCAGTTGTGACTTTTGTCTACAGCAGAACCATCTTTCCAGAACATATTCCTCACCTGACGTCTTCCGCTATAAGCTTCCTCATTTCTCAGACATCATGAAGCAATTTACAAATTTGACTTTTTGCTTCATTTGCAAAAATAAAACCGATCGCTACGCAGCCTTAAATATACTGGCTCTTCTGTCACTTGGCTTCACTTTAAGACGATATTTCTGTTTTTAACCAGCTGTGTTTTCTGTTAATCAGGCTGTCACGGATACTGTGTGGTTTGTGATTGGTGAAAGGGAGCAGCCTTTCTCTTGTTAATCTCCTACACAGGAAAGTCTGCCACTGTCCATATATAAATACTTCTACATAATTAATGTGCTGAATTGGGTCGACTCTAGCATGGCAGTACATTCAGAGTTTAACTATTAAAACACTTAAGATGCCTCATTCAATATGAAATGTTAGTTTCTTATCTAATCTCGTTATTTTAGCTCTGCAAAAGAAATAGATTTAATCAAACAAAATTGACTGTATTTACCTCATTAAGCAAAATATGTAAACGAGACAAATTTTCTAGCTGAGGAAATACTTAGGACCTGTTCAGGGTGTTCACTGCCTCTCCCAGTGACCAAAAGGCATCAGACCCCAAAGCCGCTATGCAAACAGCATGAGGCTTAAACTCCCCATGCTGTTTGCATACAATCAGTCTCTTTCTGATTGTAAACCAACATGTAAAAAGCCCTATTCTATCTGTTCTCTGATGATATTTTAAGGATTTTGTAGACTTCTTTTAGCATCTTGTATTCTGCCTTCTTGCTTGGTCAGTCAGACCTGGACATGTTGACAAGTTCTGAATGCAGTCCAGTTGTTGACTGTTGTCCGCAGAGTGGAAAGGCTGATTTCAGATTCCTTTGGGACTTATTTGAGCCTTTCATTAGATTCATAAGCGGCTCCAATCTTCCTTGAAAATATTATTAATAATAATAATGTTGGCTCACCATAATAATATATGAGGTTTAAACTAAGAAAACCCACCTTCAAAACGCATGATATGATATCCCTGAATAATTTTATACATTTTAAGTGAGAATAAATGGAGGGGATCCTAATCTATTCATCACCAGCAATTTTATTTATTATTTTACACAAATGTTTAAAATGTCTTTATCTCCATTTTCATTGTTTAGTTTTATTACTCTAGTGTTTAAATGTTCTTAGTTTTTACTGTCCCAGTGTAATATACTGGGACTGCATATTACATAGTCCCAGTATAATTTATTTAGTAAATAAATTTATTAAATTTATTTTTAGTAAATTTGTAAAAATCTGGAAACTTTTTTTTGAATTGTCGTAATAGTCTCTCCAAACAAAACAAGACAAAACTATTGTTAGTTTTGAAGAAACATGTAAGTATTTCTATTTGATTTTACTTCCTGACAGAAACTATTACAGGCAGGTTTTTGAATAATTGTTTCCAGGGTTTCACAAGAATATTTCAATACTTTCCTGACCCATATAAAAGCTTCTCATTTTTTTTAAAGAAGCCACGAAGAAAAGTACAACCAAAAATGTGGTTGTACTAAATTTAAATGTAACACTGAACAGGGAATCTGAGCTTAGTAAAGACTCAACATCTCAAATAGTTGATTAATTCTAAGACTTTTAAACCCACATGCAAGAAAAATGGGACAAAATAAAATTTCTTAGGAAATTCTCAAATATTTCAGAACTGCTGTGGGATGGGACAAAACATCAAATGTCTCCATTATGTTCTGCAATGTTACTGTTATGTAAGCTTGAATTTGAGACATAAATGGGGAAATCTAAAGAAAAGTAAAAAAACATCAAAACAAATTTCCAACAAGTACAATAAAATAAATTTCGGCTATAAAATAAACATCATTAATCTAAAACAGCTTAGTGTAAAACTTAAAGCAACTTTTGCTTATATAAACAATTAATTGCAAATTTGATTACTGAGAGCTAATCTCCTACCTTGGTTTGGGATCCATTGGTTCTCTCGGGACAGATTATATGAAGATTTTCAGACCTGCTCCAGTTTCACATAAAGTTTAACTGAAAAACAATCAGATCAGCTGATTGGTTGAAGTATTTGTTCAGGGAATGATGATGCTGATGATGTGAAACTGAAGGAACATGTGGTTGGCCCATGCACTCGTTTCAACCTGACACTGATGTGTTTTGCATTTCAGGTTCTTTCTTTTCTTTTGTTAAAGCTGTTGGTCAAATCATTGTTTAAATGGTCATTTCTCATCATAAAGACTTAACTCATAAGTATTTAAAGAGATTTTATTGTTCCATAAGTTCTTCAATAACAACAAAGCTCATCAACTGCCATCTGTTTAGCAGACTTAACAGATGATAGGAGTGTTTACCCTGTGTGTGTGTGTGCGTGTGTGTATAGGTAGACTGGTATTCTTGTGACCAGGATGTTTGAAACTAGCAGAGCTAACAACTCCACCCCAGGTAAACAGAACAGCTTGCAGCCTGCAGGTAGAGATCGTGAGCAGCCGGGTGGATCACAGTCGCCTCAAACTGAAGAATCTTCTCCTTATGTACACTGTGGACATCCAACAGACATACAGCTGATTTTCCTGAAGAGCCAAAGTTTTCCACGTGCTGTGAGATTGATTTGAGAGTTAATGCATTTATATGCCGGTTTAACTCATACTGATGTCTGTATTTTAATGTATTAGATTGTGTGATAGCAACGCTGAGATAAAGAAAATGAACCCTAACTTCCAGTTCTGGAGCAAAACTGATCAGATTCAAACATGACTTTAACTTAAATGATTAAAATCTTAGATGATGGGTTGGGGTTACTCGTTTTCTACTCATTTGAGGTAGAAAATGAGTGGATGGATTTTTATTGACACAAGAAGATTCACACCAAGTCAAAAGGCTATACAGTTTTTTGCTAACAAAGCTGTACTCTAAGAAATGTACCCGTCTTCTCTTATTTATTGATTGATAACATAATTAACTAATTCTTTCACTTAAGGTTTCCCATCCTTTTGAATTGGTTGGAATGGACCTCATCGAAAAACTGGCTCAGAGACAGGACACCAATACGTGTCCTGAACAGTCATCATTGACTATTTCACCAAGCGGCCACAGGCTTACACACTGAAGACAAAGTCTGCTCCAGAAGTGACAGATTGCATTAGAACATTTGTGCATCAGTTTGAAGCCACAAAGAGAATTTTGTAGCCTCCCAAATACCTGGGATGAGTACCTGGATGCTGTGTTATTTGTACTTCGAACAAAGAAGCAAATAATTACCCAGTACTTCCCCTATTTTTGTTGGGAAGAGAGGCATGAAGTTCCTGAAAACGTCTTTGTAGGGTTCTGGTCAATCAGAGGTGCATGATGCATTTATGGGAAAAGATGCCCTTCTATCAAGAGTGAACACCTACAAGTTATTTTACTTGGACATAAAGCGAACTGGTCCTGATATGGAACATGTAAGAGATGTACAATGACAATATTGTTTTAACATGTCACAGTGCTATAGTAGTATTTTGCTAGCCTGGTCATTGCCTTCCTGCACTATTCCACTTGACTCAAACTTTGCAGCACAGTCAGGGCTTTCTCCCACTGATTTGGATTCCTCTGGTAGAATTAGAATAACATTATAATTATTGATTCTTTATAATTTTTGAATATAGCATTCTTTACTAAGAATGCTATATTCAGACTTTGTCAGTGAGGTCTGTATAACACATGACACCTTGTTGACATCAGCATGAGATTAAGAACTATTCAAGTATTTTAAAGCCTGGGGAAAGATTGCTTCACAGAAAAATTGCACATGGTCAAGCTAACATATTGCATCATTTGCCAGCAAATGGTGTGTTGTGGTACAGGTTGTCCATGTTTCACAAAACTCCCAAGAGATACCAAATACAATAGAGGGACGTAAGTACAGTTATCAGCGCTCTATCAATTGCTACTCCACTTTTTGGTAAAATCATTAAAAGTGATTTCCTTTTTAAATGTTAAGACATGTGATTGTTAACATCCTAATATGACACTAAGCATGTTTTTCAGGCCGTACATGAATCTCCTGACGCAGACATAGTAGCAGTAGAAGAGATTATGAAGTGTAACTCCTAATCTTGCTGATGTGAGATTAGGTGTGACCAGGGACTGTGACTATAGAAAATTACTGTCAGTCACAATATAATGTTTTCATGATGTTGCCTATTGGATTTACAAGAATGATGTTCACTTCATACAAGAAGACCACATACAAAGTCTGCAAACTGACCAGGAAAGGTAAGCACACAAAATTGTTTTATAAAATGTTTTTCCCCCCTCGCCCCTGTTTTAAATTCATGGCCTGGCAAACCTCAGCCCTTCGTTCTACGCTCTTCTTAGTACAGTCTGGGCTCTCAGCTATTAAGAAGCAATTGTTTGCTGGAATGCAGGAAATCAATGTCATTGTTCACAACTTATTCTGTTTGTTGAATGAATCGGGTGAAAATCTTCCAGGTCAAATGTCATAAAAATAATTTTGTTAAAAATTTGCAGAAAAATTTCTATTTGCATGAGTGGTGTGTAACATGTAATTGTTGGAGGATCGCATGGAGGGAAAATGTGTTCTGCAGGTCATTAAAAAGCATAAATTTATTTTGCAAAAATCAAGGCATTTAAATGGCATAAATGTTTTACTTCTTTTAATAAAAATATACAATTTCTATGACTGCTTCAGGATGGTTGTAAAGCAGGATTTTGGAAAGAAGCATGGCAGATGGGCGAGAAGAGAAGATTAAAACAAGAAACAAACTGCACAACGATATAGAAGTACTAAAGCAAGGAAACTAAAACATCAGAACAATCAAATACAAGAAAAGATTCTGGCGAGGAACCAAGAACACTCCCACTGGTCCAAAGTCCATCAGTTGCTTAAGAATTGTTCTGTGAACAGCAAGGTAAGGAAAACTTTTTTGCACCATGAAACCCTAATTTGTGACATCAGGACTAAGTACAAGAATACCAGAAATGAAAAAGAGGGGAAAAAAATTTTGCTGAGATTGTTGTAGGGAAGATGGTCAGGAAATACAGGCTGGTCTGAGAAAGCACTAGGCTTTTCAGGGTAACACTGGACTATGCGTGAGAAAGAAGATCTGAGTAATAACTCCACTAGAGAACCTTACTACAGGTACACTGATAAATCCCTGGTGCAGATGTTCTTCACAAGAGATTATGTGAGTTGGATGACGACAGGGAAAAGCTAACAAAAACCAAATTAAAATGCAAAAACCATTCCATGTCGACACAATTTAGAACCTCCAGAGCAAGTTTCTGGAGGAAAACACCAGTCACATTTCCTATGCCTCGTTTTGTCTGCTGCGACCCTTTTGGGTTGTCCACCTCTCCCTTTCAGACTGCGACACATGCCAATGCAGGACACATGAAAACCTAAGAAAAGAGTAAAGCTTTCTGGCTACAAAGCTTTGTCAACTTAAGCTAATTAAAACTTTAAATTCTATTTGCAGAGGGCCACAGGAGACAAAGCAAAACCAAATAACGAGGAGAATGGGTTTGCAAAAATAACAGCTAAAAATAACAATTCTACTAGACTGTTGTCAAAGCCTGTGGCAGCTTGGACAGGCAGCCTGCTGTGGCAACACCCTCGGTCTGAACGAAGCGGCCCAGTGTGTCAACATGTGTCATTCACTGCAGACAGAGGCGAGGTTTAAAGTGTCACAAAAATCCGCAAACCTAACCGACAACAGTAAGCTAAAATAAAAAATATATTTTCTTATCAGTAGTTTTCTGATTTATCTGCAGTGATATTTTTCATTTGTGTTTGTGATAAATAAAAAATAAAAAATTTGATTAAAATATTACACTGATGTGTAAAAATGCCTGCTTTCGTAGCACAACAAATACATAAAATAATCATAAAAGCACTGAATGCAAAAAGTATTAAACATCTATATTTGGCAAGTTAAACTGGTGACAAGTGCTGCCAGACTGCTGGTGGGCCTTTATGTCTTGAGGGGGACAACACAGAAGGACATTGGGGCCATATTTAAAGAATTATCAAATTTACAGAAAAATGAATGAAAGAACTTACTTTTGGTCTTTATCTTTGGTCAAACTGATGAAATTTCCTGTTGACCATGTGACTTCTGGAATGTTCAAAAATTTTTCCAATGGGGTTATATGTTACAGTAGCAGAGCTTACTCAACTAACTGAAATGTGTGTTTTAGCAAAAATATAATAGAAAAAAAATCAAATGTGAAATGTATATATATATATATATATATATATATATATATATATATACATTTTTTCAAAACTGCAATTAGAGTAAAGTAATTCACCATATTAAAAAAATGAATACTATGAGATGGTTTTCCAGGTCCTAAATGTCAATAAGACAAAAAGGCGATTCACAGCTCGACAAGAATGGCTTGGAAAAAAGGATTGGAAAAAACCACAACTGTTTCTGCGCTGAAAAACAGTTCAAATTCAAAAATACTTTATTGATCCCAAAGGGAAATTAAATGTTGTAGCTCATGTTAATTAAGGCTCTTCAAAGAATTGTTATAGAGCACTCGTTGTAACTAACGTCATATCCCCTGTTTGAGCACAATCTTGGCCAGTAAAGATAATTCTGATTCATA
The DNA here is from genome assembly GCA_903067095.1 of Girardinus metallicus. Taxonomy (NCBI): domain Eukaryota; kingdom Metazoa; phylum Chordata; class Actinopteri; order Cyprinodontiformes; family Poeciliidae; genus Girardinus; species Girardinus metallicus. Next base: position 30,874 of record CAEGAE010000009.1, read on the forward strand.
TACTTAATAACATGTATATATTAATAAATAATATACAGTGTAACTGTTGCTGTTGAGCAGTGATTAATTAGGTAGCTAAACAATGTCTAATACATTGAAAGCAGTAATTGACTTTATGGTTCTTGGGAATCATATCTTAATTTGTAGAATTTGTGATCATGAATAATGTGCCAAATCAGTGACAAATATTTTCAAGCCAGGAGTATTTCTGTTTTCACTCATAAACAATAGAAAATGAATTATGAACACACACATGAAGAATCAATTGATCCGTCAAACTACATTATTCCAATATTTACTTTAATGCCACTTCCTGAAACCTTAGCTGAAATATATAAATTATAAACGATACAGTACTTAGAAACCCAAACACGGTTATACATTTATTTATTTATTTTTTTTAAGATTTTTTGAGGCTCTAGTGGCCTTTATTTGAAAGTAGCTTGACAGGAAATTAGGGATTGAGAGAGGGAGAAGAC
>CAEGAE010000010.1:0-11105 GCA_903067095.1 Girardinus metallicus
CACACACTTTACCCTGAAATATTAGAAAGAGGTGCATGTTGTCTACATTTTAAGTTCATCATCTTGTTCAAACCTGCTGGATGAAATTGTTTCTAATCTTTGATGAGTCCATCTATGCATTTCTAAAAGTGAAATAATAAACGGGGCCGTCATTAATACACTTTATTTTATGAGGATCTTGGACACATGTTGACTACACTGTGCAAAAACATGCAAAATTCAATACATGCTTTATTGGAGCAGTTTTCTAGAGGGATGTTGGCTGATAAATCCCTGCAGGGCAGGAGTTGGCATCATGGCATTACTGAATCAAATGCATCTCGTGTTTTTGGTTAAACTGATTCGTGGTTTATTTAATTCACAAATATATAGCTTTACATGGAAAACGACAAAATCACATACACGGATTAAAGGCGGTACAAAAATAATTCCTCTGAAAACAACGCTATGGACCATGCCACGGCAAAAACAGGAACGGGAACAAAGGAAAAGCAGACCTGCAGGAGGCACCGTGCCTCCAATGTTTATGGAGTTTGGTAGTTTTCCTACAGGTGAACTGGCATTAGCCGTCTACGGGAAGACAAAAGGGCCACAATTTTCCGACTCACTTTAAGAGATTATGTACAAAATCAATGGATTAAGTCAGGATGCTGTAAAATATGGCAAACCAGATATTCTTGGTTTGCTTCAGAACACCTCTAGAGTTACCAAACAGAAAACAGCATCAGGTCACAAAACACTACTTTATTCTATTTTAAATCATCCCGACTAATTAAACAAGGATTTTTTTTTTCATAGTTTCTTACACATATTGGGTGGAAACTGACTAATTGTGAGCTTTTTGCTTTTTCATATCTTTGTAACTGCTGCTACTGCTGCTCATGTTATGGTCTAAAACTGTGAGTCTCTGAAGCAGGAACAGGTGAGCAAACAGTCATTGGTGCTGGCCTCAGTTAGCCTGCTGACGACCCAGCCTGAGGTCGTAGGACACTAGGTGGAAGTTGTCCCAGGCAAACAGCTTCCTTTGGGCCAAGCTGTAGTCAATCATGCTGTTGTAGCCGTACTTGTTCTTGAAGGGAATGGACACGGCCTTCAGCTGGCTGGTTGCTGTGTCGTACACGTGGTTGATGGTGGTGTCACGGGCTGCGTAGCTGGCCACGGTGTAAAGCTTCCCGCAGATCATGAAGGAGTTGGCCACGGACGCCTTCCTGATGCTGGTCTCCCAGCTCCTCTTCACCTCCAGACTGTGTGGGTCCAGCTTCGAGATCACAATGGCTCCTTGGGCCTTGCTGGTGGAGTACACGGCCCACAGCCCCTTCTCGTCCACAGACAGGTCGATGTCCGTGTAGCCGCCCCAGGAGTAGGGGAACTGGCCGTGGAAGCCAGCGTGGGGGAGTTCGCGACGGGCCGCCACGTTCTCAGAGGCCAGGTCATAGCGGATCAGGGTGCGACTCAGCCGTCTCTGGTAGTAGAGGGACCCTCGGTATATCGTGGCCCCGGTGCTTTCCAGTGGGTCTGGCAGCAGCAGGACCTGTCACAGCAAAACACGAGGCAATAACTGGGACTGATCCAAGAATTTGAGGCACTATCCAGGCACCTCAAGGGATTTGAGGCACCTTCATTTTTACAAATTAGGACATAATTATGAAGTGGCAGGGAAAAGACCCATGATTTTCAAGAGGTTTTGCATAAGAAAGCCGTAAGAGTCAAGAATGTATTTTTATACACTTCATGTTAAGGGGTTGTCGTCCTGTTGGGAGGTGAGCCTCTGCCCCAGCTGGAAATACATTGCAACCTTTAGGAGCCTTCATTTTCCATTGCAAATCTAACCAGTTTTGGTAGAAAAGCATCTGCATCTTTAAATGACAAACCAGTCATTTAAAGACTATCATTGATCATTAATTTGGTGTCTTCTAAAGGCAAACGGCTAGATTTATGTTGGGTTATCTGTGTTGGGAAGCTCAACACAAATGCATGTCACAACTTTCAGATTTTAATTGTACATAGTTCTGAAAACCATGTATAATTTTCCTTCCCCTTCATAAGAATGCACTGCTTTTGTGGTAGGAGCATGGACGCTTTTGCAAAGCCCCGCTACACCAACCTTGGAAGGGAAGCCTTTAGAGAGCTGCTCCATGTCGTCATACCCATACAGCTGCCTGACCTCGGTGCCAATCGTGTCGATGCGCCAGAGCATGCTGGCTCCATAGGGGGAAACGGCCTCAGGATCCTGCATCCAGACACCGTATTTGCCTGCGATGTTGTCAGCCTTCCTGTGGGTGACCGGCTCGCCCACGGAAATCAGCTCCCCGCATCCTGCCGGGCAAGGAAGACGAGAGGGGAACGATGAAGAGGCTCAGGGTAGTTGTCACAAGCTAACAGAAGCCGTGATGAAAGACAAGTTTTAAATCATGTCAAAGTTTGAGATGTTACCTCTACAAGACTTTGAAGGACATTAGATGGCCTAAATCTGGCAGGCCCGCGATATAGATCTACACTTCCAGAATCGAACCAAATATGGAACCACAGTGGTTTTTAAACCAATACGTGTGTTTCATACTCAAACAAACTTGCGTCAAGGAGACAACACACCCCTTGGTTTTCTCTGAGTCACTGCCTTCAGAGGAGAGGCTGCGTGACGCAACTCATCCAGGGTTTCAGAGAAAACGATAAGGCTGGCTTTATATTTATCTCTTCCTAAAATACCACCTTCCTCTCGGGTTCCGGATGTAGCCCCAGATTTAAGATTGGATGGCAATATGTCTTATAAATACACCCATTACTATGTTGCCTCAGAGCTCTTTGGTCTCAACTAAGATGAAAACATGCGTCGCATTGACTCTTTCCCCTACAGAAAGCTGTGAGACGCAGGGTGTGGTTTGGGGAGCCCACCCGAGGAAACATTTGACAGCTACATTAAACGACAGCCTTGTTAAAGGTGCTTTCCCTCTTCATTTATGAGGCAAACATGAAACTCAGAGGGTGCCTCATACCGACGGTTCGGCATGACGTCGGCATTCTCACCCTGAATGCCTCGGTATTAATAGTCGTATTTGCTTTGAGGCTGTCAGCGGGAGGGGTGAGTGTCATGTTTGCCCGGTCACACCAATGGAGAAGGACGAAGCGGGCTTGTATTTAAATTTCAGCTTCTTTTATGTCTTTTTATGGACACATTGGCTTCTTATTGTGTATGATATTCTCTCAGAAAAAAAAAAAAAAAAAAGAAGCTGGATTTGGGTTATTGTGCTTGGTGGAGAACATCCGTGTGTTTAGCTAGTTTCAGGCTAAAGAATAAAACACCTGTGTTGCCGACATTGCCGTCAGGTGCAGGCACCTCGGTCACCTCAGCCTTCAGCTCCTGAAAGCCCTGGGCTCCATGTGGCCAGGCTGGATCTAAACCAATAAGAGATACAATGATTTATATACAATAAATAATTAGAACATTCATTAAAATAAGAATTGTTAGGGATTTACATCTAAAAAAAAACAACAACAAAAAAAACGATACCAAGTATTTTTGGTCTAGTTTGCAATAAGGCAAAAGTAACTTAGAAGTACATTTTCAGCAACATATGGGACCTAGTATTATGTGAGTAATTCCTCAATATTGATTTTTAAAAATACGTTCTTATTCTACCGGCAGATTTGATTTCACTTATAACAAGACATTTTCCCCATAATGTAAGTGAAACAATCTGCCAGTGGAACTAGTATTTTTTAATCAATATCGAGGAATTATTGATTCAAAACAAGCTCCTATTTCTTACTGAAAAGTTGCTTGTAAGTCAGTTTTGTCCTACTTCAAGCGTGCTAAGATACTTGCTCTAGAAACTAGGCCAGAAATACTTGGTGACATTTTGTGCTTTTACAGTGCGGTCTCAGGAAGTTGAATGTTCTGCAGAAAAGCGGCCTCACCTCTCAGGTTGCTGCTGTCGCCCTGCCGGTTGGGCCTCGTCATGAGGTGGGACATCTGACTGGAGCCTAAACACACAGGCACACCGCAGCTGACTGATGCCTGTCGCAGGTTTTAAGGTTGTGCAGAGTGCCTTGGAGAGTGTTTTAAACCACCCGGTGAACTGAACGAGACCGGATCTGGCTCTGTGCTTTGACTGGGCCATTCTAACACATAGACACGCATTTATCAAAACCATTCAGTTGTATCCGTGACTGTATGTTTGGAGTTGTTTTGCGTGGGGAGGTTTTTTTAGCCTACAACCGGTTTCCTTTCTATTATTTGGCTCCATTCAAAGAAAGCCGCTCCCACAGCATGATGTTGCCACTGCCATGTTTCATCATGAAGATCATGTTTTCTGCCACAGAGGAGTTAGAGTTGGATTCTGGTCTCTAAGTGGAACTCCTTTCACACGTGAGCTGTGATCGTTGCTGCCCTGGTTTACAACTGGGATTGGAGTGGAAACACGTATAATCTATTTGAATCAGTCTGTGTGAATGAATCAATTTGATTACATAATCCTGCGTCTAAACTGGGTCTGTTTATCTTGAGTTGATGTTTGTTGTAGATTAGCGCTCAACTCTTAGATGTTTTTTTTTTTGCCTAATTAGGGGAATCTGGAAAGTCGCACTGTTTTCCATTATTTCTTTGAAACGAAATATAAGCTATTTATCATTTTTTGTTCACCATTACAAACTACTTCGTGTGAGTCTGTGATGTGGAATCCGCAAAAATAAAACAGAGGGTGTGGTTGTGAACAAAGCGCCATTATAGTTAAGTGGGTATGATTACCGCTAAAAAAGCTCCGTATCTTTGTCTTGGTTATATTTTTGCTCTCCAGATTCCTTCCAGCCAAATTTTTTTTTTGTCTTTTTTTTTTTAAGCTTGCTTACCTCCCAAAGCCATTACAGCCAAACGTAAACCCTGTCAAACTGAATCTGACAAACTGTAAACAGCTCCGTCCGGACACTCCTCATGGTCTAAACACAGCGTTGATTACAAAGGAGAAAGCGAGGCGCCCGGATGTGTTTTGGTGAAAGCTCTTGGTGCACGAGTCCACATGGGATGTTTTTTTTTTTTTATTTTTATTATTTTTTTTCTTCTTCTCCGCAGCTTATCGCACACTCCTGTTGCGCAAAAGGTTCCGCCGTGTCGGGCAGGCAGCGAACCCTAACAACGCGGAGAGCATTAAGCGTCAACATTTGGAAGCCGATGTTGATTCTGTTAATGAACAGAAGCAGCAGGTCCGTAAATGGGGCAGATGATGACCAACAGGTGCTGTTAGAAAAACAAAGCCGGTGCAAAAAGCCTCGGTCGCTCATAAACTTTGACTCGTTTCCTTGCTTTACGACTGAGCTCAGGGAAGCATTGATGGTTTGGGGATTTTATGTGACAAACCAAACCAAAACAGTCCGTAACTGTGAGGTGGAATTAAGTGTTGTATTCGTGACTTTCGGAAAAAGTCTGAAAAGTTGAGCATTCATTTGATCATGGGCTCATATCCGGATAGCACTTTTAAAAATGAGTACAGCTGATTGGCTTCAGAAGTCTGCTGAAAGTCTTTTAGTTTATGTCTCTGCACATCTAGAGGCCTAAATCATCCTGTTTAGTCTTGTAAAAATAACTCAAGCTCAGTCAGATTAGACAAAGAGCGGATGTGGACATCTATTTTCAGGCCTTTCCACAGGTTCTCAGTAAGATTTAAGCTTGGACTTTGACTGGGACGTTCTTTGACATGAAAATGCTCTGAGCTAAATCATTTGGATAAAGTTCTTGCTGTCGTCCAAGATGTTTGCTTCCAGGAATATCCTATGTTTAACTCCATCCATCGTCTCTTCAGCTCTAAGAATTTTCCGTGGATTGTGGCACACCGACAACTGATTTGATTTTCACAGAATTTTATTTCGGGGTGTCTGAGCGAAGTGGCTGAACACCGGCGTATTACATACTTTTCAGATGATTCATTTCCTCCAATTCACAATTGTGCTTTTCTTTGTGTTGGCCTACTGTAAAAAATAAATCCTAATGAAATTTACTGACATTTATGGTTGTGAAAATTTTGAAATTTTCTTTAGGTGTTAACAGATTTGAAAGGCACCGACTGTATCGGCAAGTTATTTAAATAGTGACTCTTTTGCTGAAGTTCCCACTTCATTGCCTCCTCCAGAAATTTGTCTTTTTTTTTCAGTTCTTTTTTAGACCTTGGTGCTCTCTTCTATCTTGCCACCTTTTTTGATTTGTAGTGAGTCAAAACTCTGTGCTTTTTGAAAGTCACGAATCGATGCTGTTGCAGCAACATTAATGACCGCCTCATGCCTTGGCAGCACTTTCAGAAATCACTGTGACCCATTATAATCTAGAACGGAATTTGGTGCAAATCACGCCTCTCTTTTCGATCTCGATTTAAAGTCGTAAAACACTGAAATATGTCGGACCTCAGTGATCCGCAGACTTGTAAATTCGACTGAGCGCAGCAGGCCAGGCCTCATATAAGAAAGATTAATACCATTTGCAGCGTAGGGTTAGCACTTGTGCTGTCAACTGTATTCAAAAGCCTACTGTTAATGCAAAACATAACAATCAGAGAACATCAACTCGTATATTTTAACTGTTTAAAAAGGTCACAGAAATACTGTGGGAGTTGTGAGCGATAAAAATCCTCCTGTCAAGGGTTTCACTTTTCCCTACAAGCCAAAATGGCTTGATTTATGTTCTCTCTCTCTCTCTCTCTCTCTGTCTGTTTGCTCTGGTCCTGCAAGCCTCGCGCTGAGCATGATCTATCCGGCATCTGCCTGTCACCCTTAGTGGGCCCTCCTTGTGTATTTCAGTCTGCGGGTGAAAACATGAGGAGCTATTACTCCTATAGCTGAGACGATGTAGGAGGTATACAAGCATCCCGAAGCAGACGGGGTAGAGGTGGTTTTGTAGGACGACGGGAAAAAAGATTTATTGGTCCAGGAAATCTCAATGTTAAAAGCCAATGATGCAGAATTCCAGGTGGGTAAACAGAGAGACGCTTCGCTGGAAAGTAAAGGAGGAGCGGTGACTAAAGAAGAAGGAGGTGGAGGGGTAGGGGAAAAATTTGCGCCGGGGCACATCATCCTCCTCGTGCTCTCTCCTTTTAGGGCCGCTCGCGCGCATTTCCCGCCATGCTGAGAGGGGAAACACCAGCCATAAAGACAGCAGGGCCTGCCCTTAAATATGAAGCTGATCCTTTATGGCCGCCCTCCAGCGTTTCTAAAAGTAAAGGCAGGAAGGCGGGACGGTTTGGGAGGGGGGGGGGGGGGTGGGGGGGTGGGGGGGAACCTGAGCCAGGGGTCTCTGCGGTATAAAGGGGAAACACAAATATTACCATGCAATCGCAAACATACAAAGACGTATGTGGCATGAAAACATGGAGGCCATCCATTTTTGGTTTTTAAACCTTAAAAGCCTGATGCAACTAGTCAGAAATAATAAACTTTACTGTTTAAATGCTTCAGACAAAATACTTGTTTAATTATTAATATTGCTACACCGATTGGCTGTAGTGACAATTACATTAGAAATAAAAGTCAAATTCCAATCAAAATATATTCAAATCTAAATAAAGTACTCAGTATAAATAGAATAAATTAAATATCCACTAAATAGCACGCTGTACACTGATGAATAAATTTTACATAGATAAGTAAAATAAAAATTACATATTTTGACCAGTTTTTCTGTAAAGCTGTCAATGATAATTATGTTGTTTTTGTTTGTTTTTGCTGTATGACTCTAAAACCAATGTTTTAGTTAGCATCTTCTCATTCCTTGGAAATAAACTTTGTAATCCATGCAAACTGTTTCTTATTAGCTGTGCCACAGAGGGTCTTTGAATAAAACTGACACCTGTCCTCTGCAGGATGAGACAGCTTGAGGATTTGATTCAGCAGATTATTTTGAGAAAGCTGCCCGCTTTTTAGAGGTTTCAGAAATATCTGTATAGAAAGTGCAACATTTAGCGATGCAGGATCACCAAGCCAGATATGCATTTGTCGTCGTGAATAAAAGTTATCAGAAATGCATGTATCAAAAACAATACATTTGGCATTATAAATTTTATGTTGATTAAATGAATGCAGATCACAAATTGTGGAAAAATAAGCAATACTTTTAAAATGAGAAATTAATTTTATGATAAAGTTTTTTAATATTCTTGATCAACATTTACGCAGATAGGTGGTGGGCGGGGGGGTGTATTGTCTCTTACCAGCAGCCGGTCTGCCTCTGCCCCAGTCTTGCTGGGTGGCGGTGGCAGCTGCCACTGGGCTCTGTGACAGGCAGGGTCTGCTCCTCAGCCTCTCCGTCTCCCGCCTCATCTCCTCCATCCTGAGCTTCAGCGTGTCCAGCTCCCTCTGCAGCCTCTCTTTCTCCCCTTGCAGCAGGTTCCTCTCTGCCACCGCTCGGTTGAGAGCCTCCTGGAGCTCGGGCTGCGGTCTGGCAGCGGCCCCCTGCTGGCCTCCCCGCGGCTGAACGTCCTTCCCGCCGAGCTGGGCCACCAGCGCCTCCAGCACACCGAGCCTGGCCTTCAGACCGTCCAGCTCTGGACCTCCAGCCTGTGGGCAGGTGGCCTCCGCGGGGCTGGGCACGGTGAAGGTGTACTGGCATCGGCCGCTCCGGTCATTCCCCCTCCACAGGGAGGCTCGGTCCTGGGCATCACCTCGCAGCAGGAAACCACATACGCACAGCAAGGAGAGGAAGAACATTTTTCAGACACCCCTGAGCAATTTCTACTAATATCTTAAGTCTTGTTTTGTTTGTTTGTTTGTTTGTTTCCCCACAATCCAACTTTCTGCTCCTGTGCAAATTGATTTTTTTTTTTTTTTATCCAAGCCAATTTCCAGATTTAACTCAGAGGTTTTCCTCTTATCAGGTTGTCTTGTGCCCTCTCCCCTTGTCTTGTTCTCTCTTCTATGAGCAGCTCTGCAACACTGAGCTCTTCCCAACGGCTCTCAGATATTTATACAGTCTGGAAGGGACACAAGGAGGGAAACTGGAAAACAGGGAGGAGAGGAGAGGTGAAAGGAAGAGAGGGGGGGTGTAGAGGGGGAAAGGAAAAGGTGTAGGGAAAAGGACAAAAACACTGGATTTTTTGAATGATGCTTAATTTGCATTTTAGGATGTTAAATTTGACACTTTGTAATAGTTGGGATTTTGAAGATCTTCTCTGGAAAAACCGTCTTTTTTTACGTGCCATGCAGATAAAAAAGACTGTTCCTGCTCAAATTCTCAGGAATTTACAGAAAACTTAAACATCTTTTTTGAAAGGGTTTGTTAAAAGTTTACAAACAGTTGTAATAAATTACTCTTTTGGCTCCATTATTTGTTATAAAGACAGATTATTTGATCCCAGAGGCTGAACACCTAGTTCAGGAGTTGGACTGCTTCCAGCGTAAAATGTCTCAGCAGTGTATGCAGACGCTGGTTAAATGTTTATTTACAAAGAAAAAAAAAAAAAAAGCTGATGATTTTATTTAAGGGTGAATGTAGAGGTAGTGCATCATAAATGATGTGTGGTCAAGTTGACTGGCTCCACTTCCATCTTCCACATCCACAGTAAATAGTCATCAGCATCGCCAAGACAGTTATCCCACTTAAAACCTTTCAACAGGACCTTCCTTCAACTACCCCTGTAAGGTCCGGGTCCAACATGGTGGAGAGACATGATCCCTGTTGGACACGGTTTCCTCCTGAGGAACCGGTGTCTCCTTACATCTGGTTGGGGGGGCATTGGTGATCGGATAGGACGCTGACCCCCAGCGCACAGTGTCCCTCAGAGCTGAGACTCTTAGGTGTGAAGTGTGAGTCCGTGCTTCAGACTCCACGCTGTCTCTTCAATGTGTTTATACTCTCTCACGTTTAAAACAACTTAAATTTGCCTTTTTTAATTTTTTTACACTCACTTCCTCCCCGGTCACCCAAAATTGAACACGGTTGCTCTTCACATTTTCACCTCTCCTTTCTTTCATGTGCATAAACTTCTCATCCATCCATCTCTGCTGACCCGACCAGCCGTGATGTCCAAAAGCATTTCTGGGTCGCAAAGGGCCTGAACGCCCGGAACGGCATGAAAACTTTTAGTTTACCAGCTGAAAAAGCCAGCGTAAACAGTAGTAACGTGGGAACAAAAGTAGCTAAAGCTAAAAAAGGAAGAAGAAAAAAAAGTTCTTGGGAATATGATGGTGCTAAGGAAGTAGTTTGAAAATATTGCAAAAGTTATGACACAATAATTAATTAGAGTAATTTAGCCTTATCTCCAAAGAAAATACAAGTTAAAACAAAAACAATAGAAAGGCTGCCACTTTCTCTGGGCCTCAACTCGTTTCAATAAATCATCATGCACTTGGACCAAACCATTTAATTGCTTTTATAAATCATAGATGCGGCACTATGCCGTAATACGCACACCAAATAACAACAATGTACGTCATGGTGCAGATTGTCTATCTATGTATAGAAACAGCAAGACTCGACATAAATAACCCCACAGACAGTTGGACTGTGGACTCATTTGTCTACACTATTATGAATATATGTATTTTTAGAACGTATTGTCCTTTTATTTATTTTTTTTGCTATTCTCATTTTTGGTCGTGTGACGACGGACTGGTGAAGCACTTCAGGACAGAGTACCTTTGCTGTTTAAAAGCAGAGCGGTATATGAAAAAGAATGTTGCAGCAGTTTAACTTTAAATGTACTTTCTTACATGTCTGAGAGGCTTCACAGAAATTGTTTTAAAATTTTACAGGGAGGTTTGGTGAAACGGTTATAAGCCGTTAATATCTTCCTTCCAGTATATAGCTCTCTTGGTGACCGCGATAAGCAGAAATCCATATTGTTCACAGAGGCTGAAGCTGCCAGCCCAGAGAGGAACTAAAACCAAAGTGGGCGTCAGCTGTCTTAAAATACCTCAAATTGGAAAACATTTATGTGAACCTAACACTATGAACCTTTAAATTATTGTGAGATTGGGAGTATTTAAAGAGTAGTTGATAATTATTTACAAAGTAAATATAAGTTGGAGACAAAACCAATAATCTTCCTGCGTAGAACGACTGAAAAAGAAAACTTAGAGCATGTAAGGTTTTTTAAGTCAGAGTAAACTGTCCAATAATATGTGTAGCATTT
>CAEGAE010000015.1:0-10994 GCA_903067095.1 Girardinus metallicus
AACTACAAAAAAATCCCCCCCCCCCACCCCCCCCCCCCCCCCCCCCCCCCCCCCCCCCCTCCCCGTCCACCCATCAAAGATAGACCGATTTATCTATCATGGATGTTTTTGTATGGTATTGTCAAACCCAAACACCCGGAGAGAACCTAAGTTAAAAAGTCCATCCTTCTGTCCTGCCGTCCGTCCTGCTGTCCGTCCTTCCGTCCGTTCTTCTCTCTATTCCTCTTCTCCCTTCAGTAAAAGTACTTCCACCATCCCTCCTTTGTGTGGTTCCCGCCTTTTACTCTGTCTTTCATCCGTCGAGAATGTGCTTTTGCTTTATTTTTGCTGTCATTGTCTGAGTCTTCAGTCTCTCCTCTGGCTTTTGAACATCTGACGTTTGACCTAGAACTTCTCCTCAGTTGATTGTCGCTTTCTTCTTGGCAATCTGTTGAATCCTCTGTCCATGTTTTGTTTTCAGACGTCTCCTCAGCTGTGGGGCACAAACTATCTCTTCTTGTGGAGGAATCTGTTGACTCTCCTGACTCATCCTCTGAATGATGTACAACTGGTCTTGGTTCAGGTGTTAATCTTACTGCGGGTTGTGGGCGTTTCTGGTTGGAATCTGTCGACTCGTCAGTGATGCTGTGCTCATAATCTATATCGCTTGAAGACTCATCTGAAAATTTTTCTGGTTTCCTGATAGAAGCGGGGTTTTCTGCTGAATTCAAATCCTGTGCTGGAGATCCCCCCGGCAGAGAATGGGGGGATTTTGCTGCGTCATAAGGAGGTTTAAGGTCCCCCATAAATTTCTCAATTTCTGGTTGGAAGGCCTTATAGTCTTTCAGGAGTTCATTGATTTTAGTCTTGAAATAATTCAAGCGTTTGTTCATCTTCTCTTCTTTCTTTGTCTCCATTTTAAACGTGGAAAGCCTACGTTTGATCCCAAGTTTTGCTTTTGCTTTCAACTCATAAATCTTGCTCAAGTGATCGTTCTCAGCCTGCTCCAGATCCCTGATCTTCTTCTCCATGTCTTTGTAAGCAACCTCCCAGGAAGTTTGATCCGAAAGTCTGTCTGTTAAGACCTGAATCACCGTTTCTAACTCTTTGTTGAGGTCTGAGAGCCTTCGTTTCTCATCTACTGCGCAGAGAAACTGATATTTCAACATGGGAACATTGATCGTTTGTTGTCTCAACGTTTTGATCATCTCCACTAGTTTCTCGTTCTTTTTGACTACTTCTTTCACTGCTTCCTGTTCCGCCGCTACTTTCTTCTTCACAGTGACCAAGTCGTACGTTTTTAATTTCTGCCTGATCTCTTTAAAGTAGTTGTCTTGAAGGGACATCATCTCCTTGTTCTCCCTTTCCTTCTCTGTGAACTCATCAAATAGTTTGGTTTGATGTACAAGTTGTCGTGACAAGATGGCAACATTTCTTTTTAATTCTTTGTTAAGAAATGTCAGCCGTTCCTGCTGTTGTTGCGCGGCCTCTTTCAAAGATTTCATCACAGGTTCCTCAAGTAGTTGTTCGTTCGTGTTTTTCATTACATCAAAAAGCAGATCTCTCCTTTTGCATAGATTGTCCAGTTTGTCTTTCTCATCGATCCAGATGTCAGATTCCAAATTCAGCTTAAAGAGCCGTCTTTCGCATTCCTCGAAAAACTCCTTCTCATCTCTCTCCAGTCTATTCCGATTTTGATAACGTCTTCTGCGGAACTTGGCGTTCTCGAGTTCTGCGTTGACTTTCAAGAGCTTCTGGAGCGCACGCCTGTTCTTCCTGCGGACTTTTTCAGCATCAAACATAGAACCTGATGCTTTCTCCTTCTCAGTTTTATACATTTTGAGATTTTTCTCGCGGGTAAATCCGAGAATGTCAGAGCGAAACAAGATGTAGGTCAGACAGCTTCAGGGCCAAAATCCAACTGGAGATAATTCTTATGACTCATAGACAAAAGCTGTAGCATCAAAGGGTGACATTGGTGACATCATTAGTCTATGTGTGACATCATTGTTGTGATGTCATAACCTCCCATCAGGGCTCTTTTTTTAATAATCATTGCTTAGACATAGACAGAGTTTGTCATTCAATTGTACGTTTAAAAACATACAAATTGAAAGATTTTTAGTTGCATGGCCCTAATAATAATAAATAAATAAGTAATAATAAAAGTATTGATGTAAATATATATAATAGATACTTGTGTGACTTTTAAAAGTGTCCTGAAAGCTGCATTTCCCTCACTGACTCAAGCACTTTGGGACCAATGTGTTTTAAGTTTCCCCAGTAACACGAGGCAGCAGAAATCTAACATCTACAATTTTCCTCAGAAATGTTTGTGAAATTAATTTAAATTTTGATTTTTGGCCAACAGACTCACCGAAAACCAAATAGAAACACAGAGCTGGTTTAGAGAGCAGCAGTCCTAGAAAATGTGAGAGCATGGAGGGAGTTTTAAACCGGGAAAGCAAACGTTGCCATGGCGATTCGGTGTGGTTGCCCAGGGCAACCCCTTAAAGAATGTGCTGCATTCTAAACTGAATTTGGCTACATTGTTAAATATGTTGACATGATTGGATGGATGATATTTCTCTCTACATATCTGGGGTCTGCTTTGCCTCCTAAATGCCTTTAAACAATTCAACTATCTGACCGTTTGTTGATGCCTTTTAATTGTTTTTCAATGGTTTGAAACGTTAATAAGTCACTGAAACTCTTGCCTTTCTTATTTTTCCTTTATTTCTAAAAACATAAATAAATTCACCTTGTCCAAATCTTAGGAAATCCCTTTGGAAAAATAAAATCAGTATTTAAATTCCCTTTGGAAGCAGCTTAATGTTGGTGAATTGTCATTAAAAGGCCTCAAATTAAAAAAATTTTTTCCCATTTGAGGGAAAACTTAGGGCACCCAAATGACCGTTGCTGCGTGACTGACTCATGATATATATATATCTATATATATCTTAATTTCTTAAAGTCTGAGACTGTTTTTTTGTTTTCGAAAAACAAATTTACTTTGTTTTTCCACTGATATATCAGTCATGTTAACAGCTTCATTAGTGTAACATTCTGTGGGTTTTTTTGCACAAGTACCAAACATTTGCATTTAGATCTAATAACTGTGGAGCTGCTAATTATTCCTTTTGTTTTATATTTTCAAGTGGAAACTTCTAAAACCCTGTTGGGCTTCCAGCTTAAGGCAGTTATTTTTGTTTTAAATTTTCAGAGAATATTCTCAGTCTCTCATGAGCAATTAAATTTTTGTCCCTATTTATAGTTATTTTCTGTTTTAAAATGCAGGACAGGAAACCTTTCATTAAGCATTTGAATCACTTGTGTTACTTTTAGGTAAATTAGGAACATCCCTATCCCTCATTTATGTTTTCTATTACACCTTCATTGATCATAAGAAGGTAACTTTGGCTTCATATTTATCTGCTGTCTTGTTTTCAGAAAGCCATCCTGGAGTCTGTGAACGGACTCAAAGCGCTGTCTGTCGGTCGAGTTGTCATCGTCAACAACAAGCAGCATCTTAACGCGCTGGGAGTTATTCTACAGGTAGAAACACACTCTGGACTAGGGCGTTACGTTCTCCCTTTTTCTCACAGTTGTAAACATCTGACCTAATTTCTAAAGCTTTTGATCATTTTGTATTGAAGTGTACTTTTTGATCTATGAGCAGTAAAAAAAAATCACCTCAGTGAGCCGCTAATAGCAGCAAGACGACCCATGTGTGTGCAATTTCTTTGTTCTATTAATAACTCCGTTTTGTTTGTTTTACAGGTGTCCAACGATGCTGTGAATCGCACCTTCACGGCGCTCATCATCTGTGAGAAGGGGAATGAGGAAGTGGATGGAAAGGCTGAGGACAAAGCCGCTTTCCAGCACCTGTTCAACACAGCTCTGTTCATACCTGAAGGTAGAGCTGCACAAACCCATAACAACAAAGTAACATTTTATTACATGTCTTTCTATGGACCCCTTGCATGTTATTGCTTCTGGAAATTTTGCGCCTGTGCACAACGCTGGATGCCAAAAAGACGCTTCGACGCTTCTTTTACATCCCATCCCTAGCCGCGCTGCTGTGGTAGAAACGTTTTATGAACTAAATGAAACCTGGAGATGTAGGCGTTATTAATTTAGTGCAGTGCGCTAAAGTTACCAAATGGAAAAATAACGCAGAAAAAACGTTAAACAACAACTCAAAACTTATTCTTCATATTCTTATTTTTCTCGCTCTCTATCTGCTACCCAAAGACTCATTGTCATAGCAACTGATAACAGCGCCACTTTATGTTTCAGTGTTCAACACCGAAAAACACTCAAATTTCTCAATTTCCCACACCAAGAACAGAACATTCAGTCAGTTACAGTATTATAGGTTTGATGTTTGTTTTGTGATTATTAAGTGATCGCTGTAGTTGATTATCTACCGCTATTAGCTAACCTAACACTGCGGTGGTTGATTAGCTACCGCTGCTATTAGCTAAGCTAACACGCCGGTGAAAGATTAGCTAATTTAAACACCTGCTCTATTGTTGATCATCTCACCTTTTTTGAACATTTTTAACTGAACTGAAACACTGAATTCCACACCGCATCTATATGTTAAAGTTGTCAAAGTCAAGCTAGCATAACTGAGCTATTTCCCTCTTCTTTGCTATTTATTTTCCTAATTAAATCTTTTTTTCTGGCCTTGTTATCTAGTTGTAGTAGTGTTGACGATTAGTCCCTTTGTATTTTAAATGTCAGGCGTATATTAGAGATCTATAACAGCTAAAATCAATGCTAGTCATTGTCCGCTAGCAGCTTTTTGCCCTCCAGCAGGGAGGCAGTTATGCACACGTGACGTCCATAACTGCTTTCTTTTTATATGTAAACAAGCAGGCCTTTCAGATGCAGGATAATGTTTTTTCTGACGTTGTCTTGCTGGTTTCGTCAGGTCCATGCAGCCACACGGTGCAGAAGTTAAAACTTCAGGACATCTCCGCCATCACAGTGAAAACCCTCAAAGTGATTCCCGACAGAATAATCGATAACTACAACAAGAGGCAACAGCCGCGGTTCAGGTGCCGTCATCATCTATTTTTCATGTTTTAATGAAGAGATGGGGACCCAAACCTGTTTCTGAGGCAATTTTTTACGTTTCCAATAGGGCCGAGCGGCATGGAGTTAGAATTGTGTCGCAGCATTTTTTTGATACTATAGTGATGACGGCAATCATTTATGCTCTTTGGTGATTCAGGGCCGACCCTCCCGGCCAGGCCATCTCCACGGCGACGCAGGAGCTGCTGCGCCTGGCCGAGGCGAACCCGGGCGGCGTGGCCACCCTGGACCCGGTGAACGACCTCCAGCTGAAGAGCGTGGACGTGGTGGAGGGCTCCATGAGGCTCCGCGTGCTGCAGGACAGCCTGCGGGACTTCAACTGCGTCCACTCGCTCACCTTCGCAGAGCAGGTGGGTTTTTCTGGATGTGTTTAGTGTAGAGGGATTACTGCCGCTCTACTGCGCACGTCACCTTCAGAACGCAGGCAAGAATATATATTATGCTAACTATTTAAACTATTTACAATAGTAATTTACAACTGGCAGGGACTCGGCAAATCTCATTGAAAGCTGATGATCTTACCGTGATCGAATTGCTTTAACATTGCTAGCATGTTAATGTCCGACGTTTCGGCGGTTTTCTCTCGTCATTTATCGAGTCGCCTGCATTTAATCCGTCATTAAGACGCATCTCACTCATTAATGTCAATTTAGTAATGTCAATTTATTGCATCAGGCTGTGTTAAACAGTTGTAGTACGCCGACAACATGCTAGCTAACGTTAAAACGGCACAATCGATGCGGGTAACCGTGGCAACCAGCGAGCGTTTAAGGCCGCCCGGCTCTTTCTGCAGACAAGTCCACTGTGTTTACAAACTAATAATCCAAACAATTAATAGACTTACGATTAATTGTCGGTTAATGGTTTAGGTCGAAATTAGTTCCAGTCGTTTATTAAAGTCGGCCTTTAGTGTTGTAGTTTGGCCACAATCCAGCAGAGGGCGACAATGGTCAACCTTTTGTTTAAGTTTAATAGTGTGAGAAAACCACAATTTTCTGTTTACTCAGTCAGTATTTAATACAGCTGACTCAAAACTATGTTAATATTTAATTATTATTTTTTCATCCAGCATATTATGAATAATTTAGCCTTTATTGTTACAAGAGAAAAGTTTTTAAGAAAATTTTATTTTTAGTTGATTGATATTTGAAGATATTTTAAACATCCAAAATAAAACATTAATAGAAATAAAAACCACTTAAAACCACAACCACAAATAAAATTGATTATGGTATGTCTGTAAAGAAAATTGCCCTTGAGAAAATATTAATCATCAGAATGGAAACTGAGCTCATTTTAATTTTCCATGCGCATAGTTGATTAATTGCTTATTCCAACAGGCTTGCTTGCATCCCTAGTTTAATAATAATCTTCTTCCTCTTCTTTATATTTGTGAGAGGCACAACAAATACAAGACAAAGTGGTGTTAATGAGAACAGAATATTTAAAGAGCCAATCAACACCACAGCTCTACATAAGACCCTTGTTTTGTAGCACGCCCTGCTTGTTTCATTTTTATCCCTGCTCCAGTTTTCCTTTCATCTCTCCATCAGTTCCTCCTCTGGCTTCATAATAATATCAAACTCTAGCTTTAAACATCTGCTTCTAAGCTCTCAAAACAAGCAGCTTCAATAAGGAGATAAGATGTAAGAATGTGACCCGATTCTATAATTAAACCTACAGCCGTGACTTGAACGCCGTCTCACACGCACAGTGTGTCTTTTGAGCCACCTCTCTCATTACTCTGCATAATAAAATGCTCTAACTCACCCTCCTCTTATTTGTCCTCATGTCTTCAGTCAATATTCTGGGTTTTAACTGCTTATTAATGCAGTGTGGATGAATAATGAGAGATGTTTGTGCAGGAATGACGAATGAAAGTAAACCGTAGTTTTTAGGCTAGTTTTCATACCCTAAATGGAAAAGAAAAAATTTCTAGAGATAATGGACTCGGGGAGTTTTGATCTAAATTTATTATCTTACACAGGGGCCACACTGCAAAAACACAAAATCTTACCAAGTATTATTTTTCTGGTGTAAATATCTTTGTACATCTAAAATAAGACAAACTGACTTACAAGTAACTTTTTAGTAAGATATAGCTGCTTTTATTAGTAAAAAAAAATCATTAATATTGGTAAAAAAGTACAACTTTCATTGGCAGATTATTTCACTTTTAACATGGCAAAAATATCTCGTTATAAGTGAAATAATCTGCCAGTGGAACTAATATTTTTTAAAGTCAATATTAAGGAATTATTGACTTAAGATAAGCTAATATATCTTGCTAAAAAAGTTGCTTTTAAGTCAGTTTGGTCGCATTTTAAGCGTATTAAGATATTCCCACTAGAAACTAAACCAAAAATACATCAAGATAACAGTAGAATATAAAACAGGTGGAACAAATGATAGCAATCAGTCTTTCACACCTACTGATCAATTATTGAAACATATTTTTACTCTTATTTATGCTTCTTTGTATAAATCCTCTTGTAGGAACAGGAGTGTATTTAGATTTAGATTTTCCATTTCGGCCTCATTTTTCTCTAATAAGTAGCATCAGTTTAAGTTCAAATGAAATAACTTTAGAACAATATAAGCTCATCTTTTACTACGTCCCAAATCGTAGGTGAAAACCTAAAACAGAAAGAGATTAATTTTTTTTACCATTCATGTAAAACATGTTGCTTCAAAGTCAGATTATTTCTGCAGTGTTTCTGTTTTACGGTTCATCTGATTTGTTGCTTTGTTTTTGTTCCAGTTTGCTCGTGTTAAGGAGAGGATGAGCGTTCAGGAGGAGCTGGACCGGCTTCTGTTTCTGGTATCGGACCAGTCCCTGATGCTGCTGCCTGAATACCACCAGAGGATCAAGGTTCGGATCTTTCAGATAAATAGCTGTTCCTCCAGGATTTTGTGATTGTTTTAGTGGTTTTTTGAAATCAAAATGACAGATTTTGTGGTGCCAGTCAAGAAATGTTGGTAAGGAATTTTTCCGACATTTGCACTAATGTATGATGTTAAATGTAAATTCTTATTACTTGTATCAATTATGTTCTATAAAATTAAATATGGCTGAGGCAGCACTTACTTAAACACAAAGTTCTTGGCCAATTTTGAGAAAATTTGTAGTAAAATTTGAAAAAAATTTGGAGATTTGTTGATTTTGTGTAAATTTTGCAGATTTGTGAAAAACTGGAGGGACTCATTGATGTAACCTGGAGTCTAGAGGGCCACATAAAAAGCTACGTTGGGCCAGATTTGGCCCCCGGGCCTTGAGTTTGACACCTGTGGTGTAGCAGAAGTTGTTATCATGACAGGCCTACCCATAGAGCTATCCTACCGTGTTCAAGGATTTTAAGGAAGCAGGTTCAGTCCTGCGGTCGTTCATCAGTCTTGATCTTAACCAGGTTTGTTCGTCTTCCTGCTCTGTGGCCTCAGGTCCTTCAGTCGCTGCAGTACGTCGACAGCAGCGGCGCGGTGCAGCTGAAAGGCCGAGTGGCCTGTCAGATCAGCAGCCACGAGCTGCTGCTGACCGAGCTGCTGTTCGAGAACGTCCTGAGCCCGCTGGCGCCCGAAGAGAGCGCCGCCCTGCTGTCCTGCCTGGTCTTCACCCAGAACACGCAGACGGAGCCGCACATCACCAGCACTCTGAAGGAGGTGAGGAGGAGGAGGAGGAGGAGGAGACGGGCTCTCAGAAAGTAGTAGTTAATGAAGCGACGTGTTGCAGAGACGCCGCAGTGACTCATTTTGTGAAGGGCTGTGTTGACCTGGTGCATAACATCCTGCAGAAAGGACAGCGAGGCCTCGTCTCCTGACTCAGACCGGGTCACGTATTAAATCACTTGCTGCGTCAGAGTGTCGGAAGCAGCCTTGACATGAAAGAGCTTTACTGGAGCTTAAATTAGTGATGACCTGAGTCGCTATCGGGAAGAAAAAAACACAGATTTCCTGGAAGAAGAACCTCCTGTTGACACCCAGGAGCAGCTTGTAGAGTCTGACAGGTTTTATCCACTTTGTCTTGTTTCTCTCCTTTCAGAGCATCGACCGCGTGCTGTCGGTGGCCCAGCGAATCGGGCAGCTGCAGCGGGAGTGTGGGATAGCACAGACGGCCGAGGAGTTTGTAGGCCAGTTCAAGTTCGGCTTGACTGAGGTGGTGTACTGCTGGGCCAGAGGCATGGTGAGGATGTCCACGTTGTGACCCAGTTCTCACTTTTTACATTTCATGCAAACTGCAGCTTCCAGCTAAAAGTTGTTCATTTGAAACCAGTGGAACCTGATGCATCTCTTGGGGTTTTCTAGTAATTGAAGGAGCGTTCGCTCCGGCCATGTTTAGAAAGTTTGATTTGTTTTTGGAGGTGTAAATGTGCAATCAAATCCTGAAAAAAAAAAAAAAAAACGTATACGCCTAAAAACCTACGTTTAAACTGTTGAATTGAACTCCGACGTAATTCAGAGTTATGAATGCCAAGCAAGCCAGAGACCACTCCAAAAGTAGGGCATTGTGGGTAAATACGACCAAACAAACACAATAATCTAGCGTTACAGGATCAATGGCTCATGGTCTTTTGCAAGAAAACAAAAGAAAAATCGTACAAAAATCTGACGCTGTAAACGTTGTCGTTTACATTTAATGAAGAAGGAAGCTGCGCTCATTTGTTCTTCAGAGGTTTCTATGTTGTTTCCTCCAGTGGGTCTTAATGCAGCGCCACCACAGGCGAGGAGGGGAACAGCTTTTCAAATGATTTGTTTGATACATTGCAACATAAAAAAGAACCTCAGCAGCTGAAAATGTAACAAATGTTGCAACTAAATGTACAGACCACCAGGTGTGAAAACACCTGAAACTTCAGTTTAAGAAAATGTCCTTAGGGTGTTATGAGAATAAATAATATGAAAATAAAGTCAAAGTATTGCAAGAGTAAATTTGTAATATTATGACTTTACACTTATATTATTTTCATTTTTTTATAGATTATTCTTGTGATATTATGACTATACTCCCCTTTTTTTAAAATTCTCATAATTTTTGTACTTTATTCTTATAATATTATGACATTATTTTCATAATTTTATTACTTAAAAAAAAATGTTACTTTATTTTTTAAATATTGACTCTATTGTAATTAATTTTTTCTTAGTGTGGCCGTGGTCATGGAAACAGAAGCAAGCAAAAGTAAAATCGATTAGAATAAAAACAGAATCTGAATGTTATTTTTAAGCCACATCGTCCAGGCTTACCTAATGATGTTACATTAACCAGTAAAGCCTTTTTGAATCATATTTAGTGATATTATCGCACCTGTACGCTCCATTACATTAATCTACCTGTTGATTTATTGATCAATTGCTCCACTAACTGATCTCCTGCCTCTCGTTGTCCTGCTGCAGCCGTTCGCCGAGATCGCGCTGCTCACAGACGTGCAGGAGGGCACGGTGGTCCGCTGCATCCAGCGCCTGGACGAGGTGCTGAAGGAGGTGCGGCAGGCCGCCCGCATCGTGGGAGACTCCGTCCTGGGCAGCAAGATGGAGAAGGCCTCGCTGGCCATCCGCAGGGACATCGTCTTCACCGCCTCCCTCTACACCCACTGAGAAAACAAACCTGAAGGAAGGACGAGCCAATCATGTAGAAACTGGACACACAAGGAGGGGGGATGTTTGTGCAGAAAGAAAGTGGAAGCTAGCTGATGTTTACATGGAAATCTGGGAGAGATTTTAACTAACAGACCAAATACTTTGGGAAAAGGACGTGGAGTTTGGGTTGTAAATTATTGTACAGAAATAAAATCTGTTCCCAAACTGCTTGCATGATTTCTTTTTTTTTTTTTTTTTTTTTTTTTCAATATTTGTGTCAAGATTATTTAGGGAGAAAACTGAGATTCTGAGAAGAAAAATGAATCATATATATATATATA